>QRDG01002465.1:1334395-1620449 GCA_012064385.1 Puccinellia tenuiflora | reverse complement strand
ACGTTTGAAATTAAATAATGCAAATGCGACTTAAAAAGACCAAAGCAGTATATAGAGATGACTGGGAAGAGTAACTTGTCTACCTTTTCGTATGCATATTTAATAGGAGCGGTAAATATGCATCCTTCGTTATGTAAACTATCATTGGCTAACGATGGTATCTCTAATGCACTACCATGGATAATGTAATAAAAATATTGATGTGTGTGTTGGTGATGCATGTCCAAGGTTGAGAGGTTTAGATGGGGATCAAACTATCTCAGGTGAGAATGACATAAGCAACTCCCACTACCAGGAAAAGCATTATAGGGAGGTTGCCTGTCTGTGGCGCACCCTTAATCTATGCGCCACAAAACATATTCTGTGGCGCATGGCTGTAGATGCGCCACTGAAATTTGAACATTCTGTGGCGCATCCCTAGCCCATGCGCCACAGAATATCAACTTTCTGTGGCGCACTGCACGCCATGCGCCACAGAAAGGGAGACTTCTGTGGCGCACCACTGTTCATGCGCCACAGAATAAGCGTGGGCCCCACCTTCAATCAGTGGGCCGTGGTCCATCTCGGCCTTTTCTGTGGCGCACCGTGGCTGGTGCGCCACATAAATTCATCTTTTCTGTGGCGCATAGAGAAGGATGCGCCACAGAAAGTTGAATTTCTGTGGCGCACTAACCACGGTGCGCCACAGAATAGCTACTTTCTGTGGCGCATGAGGGCCCATGCGCCACAGAATGTGGACGCCCAGATCTACAAAAAGGTGGTAGACCACCTTTCCCCATGTGATCCCCCTTCTTCTTCCTGGGTCCGGATCCCCTAGAGTTGGACTCAACTCCACGCGTGGAGTTGGAGAAATCTCAACCTTGTTTTCTCTATGGCCCAGATTTTTCCACGTCTCAGTCTTTCTCCCAAAGCCATCTTGTTTCTTTTTGGATAAGCTTCGTGAAGATTCAGGACACAAACACGGTTCCCCTCGTCTCTCCCCGAGTAAATTACATAAATGTACCACAATTGGGGCAGTGGTTTCACGTCAGTACCATTCCTGAAATTTTTTGCTAAAAACTACCGGTTCTGTGGTAATGAGTAACAGATTGCACTGATACCCGTCTAACTACATTTTAACAACATTTCTGACCGGTGGGGCCATTTGTCAGTGCTGACAAAGCAAGTTCTGACCGGTGGGCCCACTTTAATGCTGACGTGGCGCTACAAGCGGAGACAAAAGTAATACCGGTTCAAAATCTAGGGTTTTTTGTAAAAATTGGGTGGGATCCACCTGTCAGATCAGATCTCACTTCTCCCTGTTTCTAAAAATAAAATAAAGGCATGAAAAAAAAGGGGGAAGCCCCTCATCTTATTTCCCGTGTGAGTGGATGCAGCATTGACCAATCTTTGGAGGCAGCGACGACGCCTTGTGATCTTCCTCTGTTCCTCACCCGATGCTGAGCCTGGGTGCTAGGCAGTGCCACTCCTTGACCATCGGCGGCGTCGTTCTCAGGCTCCCACGAGCCTTTCGCTGCGCGGCTTCTTGCCAGCTCGGGGTGGACCTTGGCGAAATAAAGCACGCCGGTGCGGGGAGGTGGACCTGACCGGCAGTGGGACTCGGCCGCGCAGGGACGGGGACGGCGGGTGGGGACCGGCGACGGGAGCGTGCAGGGACGACGAGGAGGGACTCGGAGGGACGGAGGCAGGGGCGAGCGAGCCTCGCGGCCGGCGGGCCGGCGTCGTGGGGCGTCATGAGATAACATCCAGGGAGAAGACGTTGACTTTTATTTACAAAAAGACCCTAAAAAAAAACCTCACAAACAATAGTCCCTTTTAGTTGTTGTCCCTGCCACGTAAGCCCGCCACCCGGACCCACCGGTCAAAAACTTGCTTAGAGGGCATCAAAAGGTAGTTAGACGAGAATCAGTGCAATTTGTTACTCATTACTCTAGAACCGGTAGTTTTTAGCAAAAAATTCCAAGAATGGTATTGACGCGAAACCACTGCCCCAATTGTGGTACATTTATGTAATTTACTCTCTCTCCCCAGCTCGTGATTCCTCAGCTCCGGCAACCGGAACGACGGCCTGAACTCGCAAGCGGCGACCTTGCGGCCTCCACTAAGTCGGCGCTCAACAGCGAGCTTGCCGGAAATCGTGAGGCCCTCCTCCGCAAATTGCCGCTGCACCATTAGCTTGCTCGAAGTCGCCGCAGCCTGCAGGAGCATGGCGACCTTGCGGCGTCGACTGAGTCGCCGCCGCATCACGAGCTTCCTCCAAATCGTGAGGCCCTCCTCTGCAAGTCGCTGTCGCGCCGAAGTCGCCGCAGAGTCGCGACCTTGCTCCGCCGCCCTCCGCGGGCTCTGAAGCGTGCGGCTCCCTCAGCTCCGACGGCAGCGCGCCGCCTCAGCTCCGGCCGCTCCCGCAACGGCTCATGCGCGCCTGCTCGCCCGCGCACCTGTGGACCGGCTCCTGCGCGCCTGCACGTGTTCCTGGTCAGCTCCGACAGCTACCCGACGGCCTCCTCCACGAGTCGCCGCCGTGCCGCGCGCTCGCCAAGTCGCGAGGACCCCCTCCACTGAGCTGCCGCATCGCCGTGAGCTTGCGGGCTCCACCGATTCGCCGCCACACCAGGAGCTCGCCCGGTCCACCGGTCCGCTCGCCCCAGCAGTACATGGAGGATGGTAAGGTGGAGACGCAACGATTGCAACAGCTACTCGAGGAAAAGGTAAGACAAAATTGCCAATTTATTTATGAATCCCGTTCTGGCTGCTATGCCGATGGTACTTGCCGTAACAAATTAAGGGGAAAATGTCCACCGTAGTGAACTAGTACATATATGACAGATCAAATAGATGATGTTTCTTGGCCTATTCAAAAGAACGGATTGTAGTGTCATTCAAATTGGCTTGTTGCAGTGTTGCTTACAGGAGGAAAATACAATTGCTCATCTTCAATATATCTAGTACTTGTTTCCTGTCAGATAGTAGATGCAAAAAGAAAGTAAGCATGAAATAAAATATGATATATTGCACTTTGATTATATTTTAACAACACTGCATAAATTACATACTTGGCCGTATAATATGTTATCAATTAGATTAGTATGTGCTGGAGGTAAACCATTATCGCTCGATCCCTGAATTGTGATACACAAACTTGTGAGAAACCAAAGGTTTAATGTTTTCAGGTTTTGCTGTAAATAAAGTAGTTAATATCTTACCAACAACGATTCCGTGAAACCAGTAGCATTTCCATTTTCATTCATCCACAAGATATCTATTGGTACCTCGACACCCTATAGTTAATAAAAACAATAGTATGGTTAGACTCATACATATATTTACCTCGACACCCTATAGTTAATAAAAACAATAGATGAGCATTGGTTGTTACATTATTGTTGTAGTATTGTACTTCATCACCTGGACCTTTCTTTGTGTTGGTTCCACTTTTGCTTCCTTTCATGGATTTTCCTTGCATTGACTTGGCCTGTTTTTTGTCTTTCTTTTTAGCCTTTTCTTGCATTGATTCAACCCAACTCTTAGGTCTCTTATTACTCTTACGGCCATCCCTCTTTTTTAAACCAGCCACTCTACTGTCCAAGACTTGCTGTGGCACTGGTGAACTTTCCTCATTGGAATCTTCTGGCTTGAAAATTTCATTTATCTTCTCTTCTATGGTTTTGTTCATTGAATCAAGTGAACTGTCCAGTAAGAAATATGATTCATCAAAGTCCACTGCCCTGGAAGCCATGCGAGCAAATTTTTTGCATATAGATTTGTATCGGTGCAATTTTTCTAATTTAGGATCTTCGACAATCTCCTTTCCTTTGTTGTCCTGCACGATGCCTGATCTTGCATCTTTTGTCCATCGTTTAAGAATGTATGCTTCTGGAATCAACTTGATATTTACCGTATCTAGTGATTTTAAAGCATGGCTACAAAGAATCCCATCTTTCTCAAATTTCTTACAACTCCAAGAAACTGTTTGATTAATTGGGTGAACATATACTTGATATCCATAACCATTAGTTGGTTGTCCTTCAAGACTGCAAGTGGCAACACTGAACTCAATGCTTGAATCATTTTGCACTGAGTTCTTGATATAATTTGCTGTTGATTTTTCAAACTCCTCCTGGAAGAGGTTAAATATAGGTGGTGTATAAACTTTTGCTGCTTGCTGTAGTACTGGCGTGCCCTTCAGTTTTAGCATTGGCAACTTTTTTCTAGCTTCATGTTCAGATTTTACCTCCTTCTCACGCTTCTCTTGAACGGCCCTTTCAAAATGTTCGAAGAACCTCACTATGTCCAAATTAAATTTCAGATGTTGCTTAAGGTCCTTGTTGAAGCTCTCGCTGAGTTGTGTGCTTCGCATTCCTAATGTAAACACATCCTTCATGTAGCAATAAGCCCACTTGTTCTTTAGTTTGTAAATACCATCCAACCAGCTTCCTTTCTTCACCTTAGATTGCATCCACTTGAAAACTTCTTCAAACTTCTCTTCTTTTTCATATAGATACATGCATCGGTTATACTCCTTCAAAATTGTTGCGGCTTCATTCTTTTTTCGAACAAGATCACTTGGGATGACCCCTTCTATTGGTTCTTCACCCTTTTTTTGACCAGGGTCACTAGGGAGGACCCCATCTGTTGGTTTTTCATCCTTATATGAGCTTAAATGCTTTACTGCATTCTGACCCATATGCCAACAACACAAACCATGTATTGTATCCACAAACACCTCGCCAACTGCCCTGCCCATTGCCGCATCTTGATCGGTAAAATTGTTTTGGGATGCTTTTGATTATGTGCTGCTAGAAAAGTTTCAAATAACCACTTAAAAGAATCCACTGTTTCATCATATAAGAGAGCTGCTCCAAAAACCACGATTTCTCGAAATGATTAAAACCAACAAAAACTCCAAAAGGTCTGTACTCTTTGTTGGTAGAATATGTGGTATCAAATGTAATCACATCACCAAATAAAGCATAGTCTATCAACATTTTAGCATCAGCCCAAAATATGTTTGTTATCTGTTCTTCACTATCTAGCTGAATAGCATACTGAAAGGATGGATTGTCAATGACTTGCTGCTGAAAATACTTTAACAAACCTCCTGCTTCTCCATACTGCAAGCTGCGTTGGCGCTTACTCCTCAAGTAATTTTTACGATCTTGCAGGGTGTACTCAAGATTGGATGTTCCACCAACAACAACTCCAGAAAAGACATGTGCTGCCTTTGGTGCAATGCCGGCGTGATCTGCTGCATCTATGTCCATGGCATCCAGTGGACAAATTTTTCGCTGAGATGTGATCAAGTGGATCATATCTGGGCGATAAAATACATGATTGTGCTCTTCCACAAAGTCATGTACTTGATATTTGTTGGTATTTCTGTCCAAAACAATTCCCATGCGTGCTTTACATCCTGTTCTTGTTTCAGCTCTCGAAGACTTGTATTGATTCTCACGTTTATCTTTTGATCGTTGACCTTCTTTTCCACATAAGAATCTTGTCGATGTCACAACTCCATCCTTATTCTTATTACTATAGTGCTTTCTAGCATCAAATCCTATTTTTCCTGCATAATAAACCCAGAAATTCCATGCTTCATCTGTTGTGGTGAATTCCATACCTAGCCTGGGAGTCCAACTTGCGGCATGCCCGTGGTTGGTATTTGATTCCAGGTTGAGATTTCCATCGCCGCATCCTGCCTGCATTATTGAATAGCACCAACACCACCGGACAGAAACAATATAGATCAAAGGGGAAGAGTATAGATCTGTTAGCATGTGCAAGTTTTTGGTGGGAAAAAAGCAATACGTGGGTGTTTTTGGTGGGAAAATGGTGCGTCTGGTTTTATTTTGGAGGGAACCATCAAAAGGAAAAAAAGTTCCCTCCAAATTAGATAATCACAGGTTGTTACGGCCGGAATATATCTGGACCATAGACATAAGTAAAAGGCTGAGATTATCCCAACTCCACCGCGTGGAGTTCTGTCCCAACTCCAGGGGACTTCGCCCGCAAGATCAGCCATGGCGACTCCAGTAAGGTGTACAAGGGCGAACTCCACGACGGGCGTCAGGTGGCCGTCAAGCGCCTCAGGCACGGCGGGCCGCGACGCGCGGACGACATGTTCGTCAGGGAGCTCGCCGTCCTCCGCCGGCTCAGCAGACACGAGAACATCGTCCGCCTGGTAGGCTCGTGCGCGGAGCAGGGAGAGCGGGTGCTGGTCTACGAGAACATGGACGACCACGGCACGCTCAGAGACCTCCTGAATCCAGGGTCACCGGCAGCGGCGCGGTCCTGGAGAAGGCGCGTCCAGGTGCTCCTGGGCGCGGCGCGCGGCATAAGACACCTGCACCGCCACGCCGTCATTCACGGCAACCTCACTTCATCCAACATTCTTCTTGACCGGAGCTTGACGCCGCGCGTGTCCGGATTTGGCGCGTCGGCGGCGTCCGGCGGCGTCGTCTTCCAAACAGACGGGTACGCCGACCCGGAGCACCGCCGGACACGCCTTCTCCAACCCAAGACCGACGTGTATAGCCTCGGCGTGGTGATGCTCGAGGTGTTGACGGGGAAGAAGCCGGTGATGGTGCCTGCAGGGACGACATTGGTGTCCTGGGCGCTGCCGAGCATCAAGGCCGGGAGACTGGGCGACGTGGTCGACAGGCGGCCCGCGTCAAAGCCAACTCCGCGCGAGCACGAGGCGTTGTGGCGCGTAGCGGAGCTGGCGGTGAGATGTTTGTTAATGGATGGGGATCGGCGGCTGGCCATATCACAGGTTGTCGCAATTCTCAAGGAGGCGCTCGAGCTCATTTCCATCAATGACTGACGGGCTGTTTAGTTAGGCTTATCTGTTGCTTTTGGACGTTGGATTACAAGGCACAAATACACAAATATGTGCTTGTGAATTTTGCCTTTGGGGTTTCATTATGTCCTACCTTGTTTGCGCTCCTTGCAAATTGTAGTTTAGCCTAAAAATGCATGGATCCAATGGTAATAATTGTATTATTGTGAACTCTTAAATCATACTTATAACTATGTTGGTTCATTTTAGTGTGGACCTACTATAATACTACCGGTTACGTATTTGTCGAATATGTGTACAATTGGACCTACTATAAAACTGTCTTGGTGGTGTTAGTACTGCTGTTTCTGAGAATTGATCACTATAGCGGGACTTTTCTTATTTGTAGTTCTTTTTTATTTTTGGGGTTGTGTGCATCCATAATGCCGTTGGGGCAATGCATTGTTGCATAGGCTGGATGTAATTAATATCTCCACGATATTAATATATGCTCTTTGTCGAAAAAATTGGACTTATCATTATCAAAGTGTTGTGTGTTTGAGTCAGAAAACGTGTACTCGTCGTAATATATATTAAGGAACAATGGGAATCACAATAGACTAGACAAAAAGCTGATAGCGAAGATGGTTATGTGTGTTCTCTTGGGGGTCGGCATCATACGGCTCGCTGTTTTTGGAGAGACTTGGATAGTACAATTTTCCTTTTCTTTTTACAAAATGAGTTGACAGAACCATTATACCAGCTTGTAGTCCAATATTCTTGTAGCTCACCGCCTGTGGCTAGAAAGGAATAGCAGAGTCTTCGACAAGTTTGCGACCATGTCTTGGGTAATGGCAAGGAGTATTGCAGAGGAATTCACAATGTGGAAGAAAGCAATTGTGTGGTGTGGAGGCACGGGAGAGAGAGTAGTCCTGTGTTAGGGTTGTTGTGGTGTGGAAGAAGAGGGTTCATCTGTGACCCCTCTCTTGAATTTCATCTGTAATCATAAAATTTCTCCTGGATCCAGGGTCACCGGCAGCGGCGCGGTCCTGGAGAAGGCGCGTCCAGGTGCTCCTTGGCGCGGCGCGCGGCATCAGACACCTGCACCGCCACGCCGTCATTCACGGCAACGTCACCTCGTCCAACATTCTTCTTGACCGGAGCTTGACGCCGCGGGTGTCCGGATTTGGCGCGTCGGCGGCGCCTGGCATCGACGTCTTCCAAACAGAGGGGTACGCCGACCCGGAGCACCTCAGGACACGCCTGCTCCAACCCAAGACCGACGTGTATAGCCTCGGCGTGGTGATGCTGGAGGTGTTGACGGGGAAGAAGCCGGTGATGGTCCCTGGGACGACATTGGTGTCCTGGGCGCTGCCGAGCATCAAGGCCGGGAGACTGCGCGTCAAAGCTAACTCCGCGCGAGCACGAGGCGTTGTGGAGCGTAGCGGAGATGTCTGTCCATCACCAAGTGAGAAATTGCACCCCTGCGCTGTAATCCAGGCAACTTGGAGAACTGCACTGGCTGACAAGAAGCAATGTTATCAGTTATGCCATGCAACGTGATGCGACGCCCAAGATGACTGAAGCGCATGATTTTCCGGTGCCAATGGATCCACATAGGACTCTTGTCATCTAACCAGTCATGTCCTAGTATCATGTCATAACATCCCAGTGGTAAAATTTTCATATCTTGCACAAAGGTGTGTCCATGCACGCCCCACTCGAATTGAGGAACAAACTGGTCACCAGACATCTTTTCACCATTGGCCACCACAAAAGTAGAAGCTGACATCTGTTTACGAGTGTAATGCAGCTTGTCAACCAAGTCCTGATTCAGGAAGGAAGACACACTGCCGGAATCCACCAGAATTAGCAGAGTATGCTTCCCCATTGTCCCTTGCAGTCTAAAAGCCTTCTTGCTATGCCCAATTGCTGACTTAGGTCTTCCTAACAACATCACAGGCTCTTCATCAGACTCAGACTGCTCAGATTCTTGCATATCAGGATGAGATTGGATTTGCAAGACCTCAAGTAGCTCTTCAATAACATGTAACGGCACCTGTGGGGGACATTTGTGATTACGACTCCATTTATCTCCACATGTGAAACACAAACCCTTGCTACGGCGAAAACTTTTTAGAGCATCAAGCTTGTCCTCCCCTTTCTGGCCATCCCATTTTCTGCCTTCACCTTTTTGATCATCAGTAGATTTATTGAGCCACTTGTGTTTGCTGGCATCCTTGTACTCATGCTTGTAATCATGCTTGACATAGGATCTCTTCTTGCTTGGCACCGAGTCCTCCTCCTGCATCAAGGCGAGCAAATGCGCAGTTTCCAAATCTTGGGGGCGATGTAACCAAATAGCAGAGCGTATATCATCCCTCAAACCGCAACAAATTCATCTACAAAATGCCCCTCATCTAGGTATGGATTATAAAGCAATAACTGGTGCCTGAGCCGGGAAAATTTCTCCCAGTAGTCAGACACAGTGCCAGTTTGACGCAGAACCCGCAATTGATGCCTATAGCTAGCTTGCTTGTTTTTGCCAAAATAATTATGAACTAGGCGACACATCTCATCCCAACTCTCCACACGACCCTGTGCTTCCACTCCCTGAAACCATAAGGAAGCATTCCCCCGAAATCCCAGTACAGCGTATCGTGTGCGCAGACACGGCTGCACTCGAAAAACCTCAAAATACGTCTCACACTGCTGCTGCTGCCACAATTTCGGGTTCTCCCCATCGAACTTAGGGAACTCGATCTTAGGTGCAGGCGCACGAACGCTCTCCTCGCGGTACCCCTCATGAACAATACGTGAACAATCAGAACTGGAGGGTCTAGTTTGGAGTGCACCTATACCCGGGACTGGCAACGGGATCTCGAGGATACCCGGAGCATCACCCCGGTGGAGATTTGCATCGCGGTGGTCACTTGACCCAATTCCATGAACATGAGGTAGGGTTGGCGCGGTAGGCCTGCCGTCACCCGTCGTCGGACCGAGATCCGTTGGTGATGGTGGCGTGGACGGAATCGATTACGTGCGCGCGCCCCTCTCGACCGCCTGCGCTTCCACCACTTCAGTTTGGATGCGGATCGGACGCACCGCCTCCTGCGTCTCGATCTGCTTGGCCTTGAGGTCATTGAAGCCGTCCAGGACTTGTTTCACCAAATCCGTGAGTGCTTGGTTCTGGTCCGTCGCTTCTGCCATGGATCTGGTGATGTTCTCCCGGAACTGCTCCTGCACGTGATCTACGCCCTTTCGCGGCGCCAGCATGACGAACTGGCGAATCGAAGTGGGATCGACCAATCGTGGGTGTCCCTGAGGGAACTTTGCGCGAATTCCCGAAGGAATCGCACCCAAACGACCAGGAGAAAAAATTCTCGTGAATTCCACTCCGATTCAACGCAGCTCTGATACCAATTTGTCACGAACTTGGATAGTGATGATACATAGAAAGGGGATTTGAGAGGGAAGTGGGGAATCGGGATGGAGACGGCAACAGAGTTGGTGGGAGAGACAGAGCAGGAGACGAGAATAGAGTTTCACTTCATATTCGATGCCTTCCCCAGTGTAGCGATCGCGAACTATATCAGCTGGTGACTCACCAGTCTAGCGGACATACATGGCCCTTGGCCCACATGGGTCGCAGCCCGGAAAGCTTAAATGCATACAAGGCCCATGGCCCAATCACAGGTCGCAGCCTGGAATGATATGCCTAGGACATGACAGACACCTGCACTGCAACGCCGTCATTCACGGCAACGTCACTTCATCCAACATTCTTCTTGACCGGAGCTTGACGCCGCGCGTGTCCGGATTTGGCGCGTCGGCGGCGTCCGGCGTCGACGTCTTCCAAACAGAGTGGTACGCCGACCCGGAGCACCGCAGGACACGCCTGCTCCAACCCAAGACCGACGTGTATAGCCTCGGCATGGTGATGCTCGAGGTGTTGACGGGGAAGAAGCCGGTGATGGTCCCTGGGACGACATTGTTGTCCTGGGCGCTGCCACTGCAAGTATCATTCTTGATCAATTAATGCAGAATCTACTAACTATATTAAAGACAAACCTTTTCTCGCGCTCACAGCGATCGGCGACTGTAGATAGCTACAGTAGTTACTGTAGTTGCTACAGTACTACAGTGCTTCGATCCCGGCCGTCGAACGGCGATCCAACGGCGAACAGAGCGCACCGAGATGCTTTTGCAGAAACAACCCTCAAAAAAACACAAATCAAACCCGCAGTCCACGAAAACGCGAAGCGAGGGACCAATTTGAAAATCGCGAAAAAAACACGGACTTTTTTGTAAAACAGCCCGCAGAAGCTTACCCTCCTCTCTCCCACGCGGCGCTAGAAAATCGCCGCCGCCGCCGGCGCACGGCGCGGCCTCTCCGCTCCTCCACCGACAGATCGACGGCCACGGCGACGCCTCCCCTACCTCATCGCCGACAACCGTGCCACGCACGGTGGGGAGCGGTAAACTGAACCCTAACCCTAGATGGCAAATTGCTCTCATTTCCCCACCCGTCTTCCTCCCCCGAGCAGACAGGGACGGGCGTCGCGCCGCCACCACTTCGACGTCGTCGCCGCCGCCTCGAGCTCTCCTGCCTTCTCCTGCCTGAGCCGCCTCTCCTCCGGTGGCATGGAGAGGAGGCCAATGAGGCCAAGGCCGCCCGGATCCCGCCTCACGGCTACCGCGTCGTCGTCGTACGTGGCTCCGGACGCGTCGAGCCTCCGCCGCCGCCCGGATTCGAGGCGCCGCCGCCCGGATTCGAGGCGCCGCCGCCCGGAATCGACCTTCTCTGCCGCCGCCGCCCGTCGCCAGCAAGGTACGTGCTGCTTGCTCTGCTTCCGCTGCTTGCTTGCTTAGCTGCCGCTGCTTGCTTGCTCTGCCGCCGGCTGCCGTTGCTTGCTTGCTATGCTTGCTGCTTGCTCCGGCTCCGCTGCTGTGCTTGCTCTGCTTGCTGAGGAGCTGCAGCGGCTCTCCACGACGGCCACGACGACGAGGCCGCAGCACCCCTCCTTCCCCTCTTCCTTGCCCTCTCCATCACGGTGGAGCTCAAGGTGGAGATGGCACCGGAGGGTGCTGCTGCCACCCTCCATGACAGCCACGAAGATGAGGCCGCGACACAGGTAACCCCGTATTGGTAAATCTCTTTTCCGTTTTCCAGCATGTAATCAGAGATCCCCCAACAAATCTCTGCAGCAACGCCCCTTCTAGGCAAATTGATTTTGTACATGTATTTCAGCTAATCATATATTGCAGTTCTTTTTTTCTGATTTCTACTGATGCATATGCTGACATGATAAATAAATATGTGTGGTAGATTTCAATATTAGCTGGAGATAATAATCTGCTCCACAGTTAGAGGTACATCATATGATTAGTCAGCAGGTATTGTTCTAGACTGAGCATATGTAGAACTTCAGGATTCATGTTGGTGTTTTATGAAGCATCACATTCAAGTTATGAAATCAATTTTGTTATGTGACGACTCTCTTTATTATTGTACTTTAGGCGTCTGATGGTTAGCCTGCTTGGCAGCACCATTTATGACCTCTGTAATTTGTATAGGACCTCTGTTTTTTTATTGTGATGATCTAGATCTCTTATTGTTGATACACTCTTAAAGATCAATATTGCAAGGTTTCCTGGTGGAGTGAGCACTGGATTATCTGTTGAAGCAAGATCTGAATATATCATGATTTCGTAATGGATGAAGGCCCTACGCACATGAATGATTGCTGGTCCATCCCCGGATATAGTTTAAGATATGTAGTTAAAAGAGAATTTTGAGGTATAACTTCAGTGCAAGCATCTTTTCCTTTCTAAGGAATTTGTTTTTTATCTGTTGCAACTGGAAGTATAGCCAATTGTTACTTTTTTACTCCAGTATGCAAAAGAGAATCCATCACATATTTTTCTAACCTTATTGTAGCTGTATTCTTTCCCAGTCTATTAATCCATGGATGACACTTTTCAAATTATATCTATTTGAACTTCAAGTCATTTGTTTCCACTTCCAGCATTATCTTTTCTTTACATGGTACATCTGCTTATTATATTTGGTCGGAATGTTCATTTCACTGTCATTTCTGGGACGTTTCTCTAGGGGATGCAGCGGTGATGCCTTCTATTTAGGTGTTTGCTTCTCACCATGATTGTCCTATAAGAGAAGCGGTTTCGTACAGAACATATCTCTTCCATAAAGTCCATACACTAAAAGTATTGAAATTAATATGGTGGGTGATCAACTCTTGATGATACTGATTTAGCTCTCATATGGTTTACATTTCTCTGAATCCTTTCCATAGATAGTTACGTGTTTTTAGATCATGTAATTATGGTGTATCATACATGCTGCTGGTTAGGAATTATGTATCTATTTTTTTGTGAGCGTTGTACCTAATTTTTATGCATGTTTTCATGGTTCAGATTTCTTTGAATCCTCTCCATGGAGCATATTACATAATCATGTTGTATCGTATATGCTATTTGGTAAGGAATTGTATGTGTGCACTCTTTTGTCAGCGCGACACCTACTTTGTTTGCATGGTGTCAGGATCATTTCCTCCATGTTTAGTTGAAATTATATAGGTTGAGCTGCATCACTTTTGGATCATTTTTCCTGTATTGTAGAGATTATGCTGAGATTTAATTTATCTGTGTACCAAATCAATAATGTCCTTTATACACTTGGATCATAGGTTGGATCAATACATGTTGGGGAAAATGAAAGGAGACATTCTAGGGAAGTATTGTGTTACTCCGCATGATATTTAAATAATGCATACATGTCGGGACATTAGGAAAACAGCCATTCAGGTGGTGAGCTGCTCCCCTAAATGACATAACACAATAATCTTAGTTTTTGTTGTTTGCTTTACTTTTCAGTTTCTTGCAATATTGCAGGATATCTTTTGCCATAAGCAAAAGTACATTTTCTCACATTCTATAGTACAACTCCTATGTCTTTCCTTTACATAGTATCCAAAACATTGTCAAGGCGGTCTTACCCTGCTCGCCGAGTTTGCAATGAAGGTTCAGACGCTGGCAGACGTTTTCTAGGTTGTCCATATAAGGTGAATTTTGAATTTGTAAGATAATCTCAGATGATTTATGGAGATTTTGAATTGACTTGATTTACTGGATTTTGTACAGAGAGACCAGAAGTGTCCCTATGTTCAGTGGAAAGACACTAAATGGAAGGGGAGGGAAAGATCAATAATTGGGCAACTTGCCGAGAGGAACAGCAAGCTGAAGTTGGTTGTCAAAGAATTGGAGGAGAGCAACAAACTGAGGGGAAGGATGCACAAGGCAGAATTGAAAGCAAAGTCTCCAGGGCAGAATTTGCATGCGTGTCTCGTGATGAAAAGAACAGCCTCAACGGTTAAGTCTGCAGGTGGATATAGTTTAAGATATGTAGTTAAAAGACAATTTTGAGGTATAACTTCAGTGCAAGCATCTTTTCCTTTCTAAGGAATTTGTTTTTTATCTGTTGCAACTGGAAGTATAGCCAATTGTTACTTTTTTACTCCAGTATGCAAAAGAGAATCCATCACATATTTTTCTAACCTTATTGTAGCTGTATTCTTTCCCAGTCTATTAATCCATGGATGACACTTTTCAAATTATATCTATTTGAACTTCAAGTCATTTGTTTCCACTTCCAGCATTATCTTTTCTTTACATGGTACATCTGCTTATTATATTTGGTCGGAATGTTCAGCGCGACACCTACTTTGTTTGCATGGTGTCAGGATCATTTCCTCTATGTTTAGTTGAAATTACATAGGTTGAGCTGCATCACTTTTGGATCATTTTTCCTGTATTGTAGAGATTATGCTGAGATTTAATTTATCTGTGTACCAAATCAATAATGTCCTTTATACACTTGGATCATAGGTTGGATCAATACATGTTGGGGAAAATGAAAGGAGACATTCTAGGGAAGTATTGTGTTACTCCGCATGATATTTAAATAATGCATACATGTCGGGACATTAGGAAAACAGCCATTCAGGTGGTGAGCTGCTCCCCTAAATGACATAACACAATAATATTAGTTTTTGTTGTTTGCTTTACTTTTCAGTTTCTTGCAATATTGCAGGATATCTTTTGCCATAAGCAAAAGTACATTTTGTCACATTCTATAGTACAACTCCCATGTTTTTTTCCTTTACATAGTATCCAAAACATTGTCAAGGCGAGGTCGTCTCTTTTGCCTACCCATGAGCATATGTAAGTCCCTGAATCCTGCACAAGCTCTTCCCACCCGCTCTCTCTTTAGTCCATCTAAATTGTGGCGGGCAATTAAAGTTAAATTTAGTTTAAGGTGTAGACATGTACAGTGTATACTTCTGATATGGTGGCATAATCTATGAAATGTACAGATATTGGTTCATGAGTGGCATGCTTAACTTATCACGTGAATGCTTGCTAAAATAGATTCATCAATGAATGATATGTTAAGCTAAGGGTTGAGCAGGTTGTTGGATGTTACAGAACCAACAATTGATCTGTTAAGACCATGGATGTTGTGGTTCTCAAATGACATAGTTCATAGAGGTTGAATGGATGCCTAAAATAAATTGGCACCATCTACAATGTCAGAGGGGGTAATAGTTGGTTTGTTATGAGCTTGCGGCATCAGTAATCTGAACTTTTAAGCCGTCCATTTTGAGCTCATGAAGGCTAAACCATATCAATATTTTTTCTACTGCATGTTTCAGGGTTAGGGTCCTGTACTAAACATGATGGAATATGATGACACATGTATTTAGTTTTCAAAGAGAAAGATCACAAAGGTACTGTGTATATAAGACGAGGCAAGTTTCTGGTTCTCTTATGCCTTTATCTTTATTGTTGCATTGTGTGATCCAACTATGTTCTCTCCAACTCTGTTTTCTAAAATAGCCATATTAAAAACTGTATTATCTTATTGGTTATTTCACTTCTATGATCGTTCATTTTACCCTAATAGAATCAAGGTTCAATTAAGCGCTAGACGTTAATTGAGCGTTTTGTCTCCGCTTTTCTCTTTTCTGAAGGATTAAAGGCTAAGCGCAATTAAGTGTGCGTTTAAGCGGAGTTGAGCACTAGGCATTTTGGTCTGCTCAACGCCTAAGGGAGCTTAAGTCGTGCGCTTAAGCGCGTTTTTTATAACCTTGAATAGAATGCAAGTTGTCTTCCAAGTTATTGCTCTCAACTGATTAATATTCAGTGACATTCTAAAAAGTATATTTGAGCTCTCAACTTTGTCCTTTTTTTAATGTATTTCAGCTCTCATATATATTGGCTAGAATATACGCATTAGGGAGCAAGGAGAACAAGCTGGGGCGGTCCGCATGGGATTGAATGCTACCCTAAAGTAAACTTGTGTTTTCTACATCTGCAATATAACCAACCAGTTCATTCTGATGTTTTTATGAACCATATTTCTAAAGATCATGTGTAATAAAGTATGCAATTTTTGATTTGTAATGAGATTTTAGCATCTGTTGTCGGTGCAAAAATTAAGCTAGATTATGGTGTACTTGAGTTGCACAAGTTTGTGCTGACATGGATAATTGTTATGTTTAACTAGAGCGATGATTTTCCAAAATGTGTTCAGTTGATTTTCCCTGCAATAATATATACTGAGCCCATGTTTCCTTGGTTTATTTTAGTAAGATCTGATGCTCTTCTCTTCGTAGATCCAGGATTTAGATTTATAGCTCTCTCTAATATAAAATATGGTAAAGCATTTGAACGTTGATGTTAGAGTTACCTTTTAGTAGCTTCAAACTTTATAGCACTGAGTTTTAATTGATACCAAATACTATTGGCTAAATCTACTTTCACTAGATTTATGCGCTCCATTGTACGTCAGGAGAATATAGTATATGCATGCCACTGAATCTATTTCGTTGAATTGTACTCTGAAAAAGCACCCTAAAAACCCCTGATCAAACCTATCCAATAATCTCATATTCTTATGCAGATAGAAAAATGAATTTACAATCTTAAATAGAACCGACAAAGTCTTTAGCTACCACCAAGTCCATTATGGTCACATTATTGTTCGCACTGAAACTGCTTATATGTTACTGGTGGATCAAGACTTTAGCTTGACTTCCGCAGGTAACAAATTTATTCACCACTTCATATGTTTCTAGCTCTCTGAATTTCTATTTCGTCTCCAAAATTTAAATCATTATTTCTGCAAATCAATGAAAAATGTGTGGTTTCTCTAACAAATGAATAATGCTCTTACCTATATTTCTGGACTGATTTTTATTTTTACTAGCTTGACTTCCGCAGGTAACGAATTTATTCACCACTTCATATGTTTCTAGCTCTCTGAATTTCTATTTCGTCTCCAAAATTTAAATCAGTATTTCTGCAAATCAATGAAAATGTGTGGTTTCTTTGGCAAATGAATAATGCTCTTACCTATATTTCTGGACTGAATTTTATTTTTACCATGCTTTCATAACTAGAATATTCTTCCCAGGTTATTCTTACCAATACAACATCTTTTTGTATGCAAATCAACGAATTGATCTCAGAATTATTGGTGCAGCGCAAGAGGTGGTGTGCCAATCGCATCTCAGAGATAATTGCGCGTCCACCGTCATTGGCGAGTTAGGATGCCGAGATGACCAACTACACACAAAAATCACAGTATTTTTTTCAATCTTTAGCTGTGTTTCTGAACTCATTGAATTTATCAAAGTGCTCCTAATCCATAATGTGGGCTGCTCTTGACGTGACTACTCCTATACGGAGTAGAGCCCCGGCATGGGTGCTGTTCATCCCTACAACAACGACATCAAGGTATTCTACGGTATGTCTGCGACCTCCATGCACAGATCCACCCAATTAAAACTTTTATGTGAATAGGAGGTTCAATAAACAGATGTTTTTTTCACGTCATGCATTCGCCAGTGTAGTTACTTGCTCTCTCCCACAGATGATTTGAATGTTCTATGTTGGTTCTTCTTAATACAGGCTGCATCGACTCTTTTGTCTGCATTGTATATGTTAGTATTTTGTGTATCGGCAAGTGGAGGTATGATGCATTTTCTCTAGATATCTTCCAATTCATTTGACGTTTGACTTTAGATTTCTTAAAACCATGCCTAATATGTTATATAATCTTTATTTTGTTTTATCTGATAGTCAGATTCTAGACCTATTAATGAAAAAAAAAAACAAGTTAGCTGTTTGGAGTGATTTAGTTGTATAGCTTTTACACACAGGTTATTTAACATTAGTGTGTGTTTGCATAGCAGTATGCAATTGTTTTCAACTTAGTTTTCCAATCTTTTTCATGTCCTGGGAGCACCCAAGTTGTAGCGTTGTTACGAAGGCGCGTGTCTTTATTGTACAAAGGTATATTCATTTTCCTCCTATATCGCCCTCAAGGTTTTGAGCTGTATTAATTGCTCTAACTAAAAGTACCGTCCTATAAAAAATATGCACACCATTTTAAGAATTTATGGTTGCTAACCTTAATCAATATAACATGGTCGGTACAATTTCCGTAGCTTCAGAGAAACTACGAGCAGGTCTCTCCATTGTTTTTTACAATTTTCAGGCTACTATACTGCTCAGCAGCCCTTAGGTACATTTTTTCCAGTTGAAAATTCACGGGTTAGCGTTTTATTCTAAATAATTTAGTTCCTTTACTGAACATGTGTGCAACTCAATCTTTGGTTCTTCTGATGAACACAAAGTTGATTATCAGTCCATTGTATCTCTCATGAAGAAGCGAGAGAGAGAGAGAGAGAGAGATAGAGAGAGAGAGAGAGAGAGAGAGAGAGAGAGAGAGAGAGAGAGAGAGAGAGAGAGAGAGAGGCAGACCAAACATAGGCGTAGGTACATATTGATGAATCATGCATTTTATGTTTTCTCGATCTCACGTCTATTCTGCAGTTGAGTACTCTTTCTATCTTACTATGGCACATCTAGAAAGATAGAAATGACCTGGGAAAGACACTATCTAATTCATCATGTATAATTCTAATATATTGCAGGTACCATTGTCCTCTGGAGATTTTCTTCACTGATGCATCTCTTTCTCAATATCAAGCTGCAGGTCTTGGGAGTTCTATTTGTGCTGCAACACCATACATCTCTGTATGTATCGAAGTGCAAGCTCATATGTATCGGCATTAGCTGATCTTATACTATTTTGAATTTATTCACAAGTAATTCCTCAAGATCGTGCACCATTTTCTTATTTATTCGAACATAATGAAAAATATTTTAGTGTGCAGCTGGATACCATGGACTGTTGGTACATTTGACCGTGCTATCTCAAACATCTATACACTAGCCAGTGCAATGCTTTCCAATTTCAATATCTCATCTTTCTCAACAACAATATTTTTCTCAGCTCGAAAAGTTCCATGTGTACCGGAAGAAAGCTTTAAGTGGTAATATTCTCTATTGCTTTTGGATGGAGTATTCTCTTGCTACTCTATGTATGGATGTATCTATGTTGCTATGTACAACCTTTCTAAAACACGGTACTACCCGTTGAGGACAATATTTTGCATTGCTGATACACCGAGAAAAACACTGCATTTTAATTTCCTCTGTTTTTTGCAGAAAAGTCCCCGTATTTTTAAAAAATGTACAAAAAAATAAGAGTGGACGCCAATACTAGTATATACTCAGTGTCCATGGCGCGTTTCCAGTGTAGCACGCTGAGTTGCATGTGCCATGAAGGTTGCAGTCCAGGCGGCAGTACCATCTGTCCGCTGCATGGGCTGCCTGATTCCGAAGTCGCGTCGTAACTCGGCCGAAGCGATGCAGTGACGTGGGCTCGGGAGAGAGCGGCTCAAAACCAACGCAGACGACGAGGCATGCAAGGGATCGACGTGCTCCGATGCCGATAGTAATTCCAGACGAGCGCCATCCAAATTAGGGCCCCGTCCACAACTATGAAGCCGTTTGCTCCAGCGACGTGATTTTCATCATCTCTAACTAAGTAGCTATTGTCGCAATGGAATTTTGTGTAGAACCCTGGTTTTTTAGCTAAGTAAAGCTTAACTTCTGATTCTAATTATTTAAGTAACTATCGCGCCGACGAAGTAAGAGTAAGAACAAGGCAATTGGCATGGTTAAGAAAACATAAAACTCATAAGACAGTTGGCCCTTGTGTTCTTTTTCTTGCTAGATATATAAAACCGACTGTACTCACCGAATCTAATACTGGTGAGAGTCTGGATACCGTCGCGCCACATGGTCTTTGCCGGCGACATCGAGAGAGGCGACGGGCTGGCCGGTCGACCTTCGGAGCTCGGGCGCTCCGACCGATGCGCCTTGGCGCAGCCACACGATAGAGAGGGAAAGGGCCCGCTCTGCCAATGTTGCCAAATCTAATAGTGTCAACTTGCTCTTTGAGTCTAGTTCGGTAGTACAACCTTGTTTAGTTGTCATTTACCAACTTGTTCTGACGGAGTCAAATGTATCATATGCATATACATGGTTCGTCAATGCCTCACTGGATGAGATTCTCCCTTCCGTCGGTTTTTTATCAAAACGGAACTGGATGCACAATTGATTATGGGAGGACCTATTGTACGCGTTTTGCGTTGGTTAGAAACTGTAGGTAGGCAATCGCATCATTGTGAGCCGTAGCCAACCATCGTCAACCTCGCCCTACCCCATCCGCAGCCCCCTCCCTCCATCCACCCCCCTCCCCCCCCCCCAACTGTAATATTGTGGAATTCTATTGATAATTGGTGATAATTGGTGATTACATTGTGAGTCCTTGGGCTGTTTATATAGTAGAGAAGACTTGGGGGCTAAGGGAACTAGGAGAGATAGACTAGGATTACAACTCTAATACTACCAAACCAAACCTAACGTGATATACTCTAACACCCCCCCGCAGTCGGATCGGTAGTGACGCGAACAGCAGGAGCGTCGCGGACGGTCTGACTGGAGCATAATCCGAAGTAGAGGGAGCCGAGGTGATAGCCCTTGATGCCGATGTCGATGTAGTCGAGGGTGTGGGCGCTGTAGTCGTGGTCGATGGTGCCGTTGGTGATGTAGTCGCCGTTGATGAAGTCGATGAGGTTGTTGTTGTCGTGGTGTTGTGATCGATGTCGTCGTTGAGCCTTGGAGAATTCGCCGTAGTGTTGTAGTAGACGTAGTTGGAGTAGAGGAAGTCGAGGTAGTCGACACGCCTTGCCGAGCTTGCCGGACTCGGGAGTGCGATGGGGACGAAGGCACACGTCGGTGTTGCCAAGACCGGACGTGCGAAGATAGGGACCACCATGAACCATGCGAGCCAGAGTTGGAGGGATCAGCAAAGAAATTCTCCGTGACCAGTCGGTGTGTAGAAGTTGTCCGCCGTTGACGCCGGAGTAGACGAAATAGTTGCAAGAAGAAAATTGTTAAAGTAAAAAATAAAAATAGACTGCAACTCTGGCGGCGAGGTCGTGGTGGACGAAGACGATGAAGTAGTTGTTGATGAAGATTGAATTGTAGCGGTAGTGGATTTCCGGGATTAGACCCGTGTTTTCCGCTTGTAATCAGCGCGGCGTCACTGGTGGAGAAGAAGAACTTGTTTGTGTTGACGAAGACCATGTTGGTGTAGTTGGCGACGACGATGCGATGATGTGGTGATGTAGATGGTTGTCGGTGATGATGACCACGAGTCAGTAGGTGGAAGTAGATCGGCTTGATAATGACTTGACGATTTGGCGGTGTAGACCAGCAGCACGATGCCGGGGAAGACGCTGCCGGGGAAGACGTTGCCGGGGAAGACGCTGCCGGGGAAGACATTGCCGGGGCAGACGTTGCCGGGGCAGACGTTGCCGGGGAAGACGTTGCCGGGAAAGATGTTGCCGGGGCTGACGTTGCCGGGGAAGACGCTGGGTGAACCGCGACGGGAGCAGGAGCGGATCGGCTTGGTGACGACTTGGCGATGTAGACGAGCAGTACGATGAACCGGCGATGTAGATCGCCCGCCTTGGAGTTGCTCCGCATGGAGCGAGCAGCTCGAGCTGATGCAGATCGTCCAGCTGATCATCCTTGTCCCATACGCACATGCACTTGTGCGTGGTACGAGAACCATCAGCTAGCCGTCTGTGGAGATGTTGCTGCGCGTGGAGCCGCCGGCAAGACGAGATTGCTCATTAAGAAAAACAAAGATCTTATTGGAAAAACGAAATTTGGCTAAACTATGGAACTAATCTAAAGAGAAACTAGCTACTAGATGCGATGCCCCCGGAGAAGATCATGGAGATCGATCTCCCCGGGGCGGCGCGTTGCGGAAGCGTCGGCGGCTAGGTCAAGGACCGTACCGCTCTGATACCATGTAATATTGTGGAATTCTATTGATAATTGGTGATAATTGGTGATTACATTGTGAGTCCTTGGGCTGTTTATATAGTAGAGAAGACTTGGGGGCTAAGGGAACTAGGAGAGATAGACTAGGATTACAACTCTA
The DNA here is from genome assembly GCA_012064385.1 of Puccinellia tenuiflora. Classification (NCBI taxonomy): domain Eukaryota; kingdom Viridiplantae; phylum Streptophyta; class Magnoliopsida; order Poales; family Poaceae; genus Puccinellia; species Puccinellia tenuiflora. The sequence continues at coordinate 1,598,220 of QRDG01002465.1, read as the reverse complement.
ATACTACCAAACCAAACCTAACGTGATATACTCTAACACCCCCCCCCCCCCCCGGGGAACCCACGACCACCCCGCTCCGACGAGGTGGGCGCGTCGCGTGGTATTCTTCTTTGTGTTTCCATCGTCGGTTATTACAGGGCGAGGAAGAAACAGGCCAGGCCCGGAAAGGAGAAGGGAGCACACTACAGGAAACTGGTAGTTTGCCGTAGGCCCAAAGCCTACGTCAAAGGCATCAATACTCACGGCAAATCGTTTGCCGTAGGTTTGCTCCCAGCAAACCTTGACGGCAAATTACATCACGGAAAATAGCGATTTGCCGAGAGTTTTTTCACGACCCACGACAAATGTGGGTCCCACACGTCAGGTAAAAAAGCGCAGAGACGGGAGGAAGATGGTCACGGCAGCTCTAACGGGAGGTCCAGATGTCAGAAAACGCTCTCGGTAAATCATGTTAAGGATAATAATTAAAAAAAAGAAGCTGGTCCTCGTGAGCATGTGGCTGTCGTCATTTTGGTCTAATTAGATTCCTCGTCAGATCTTTCTCCCCATGTTGTTCTATCCGTGGCCTTCTCTCCTCGTTCCAGATTTTGCGTCAAAACCATGTAGCCGGAGGGGAAGTCGCCAGAGCCGCAGCCACGTCACCGTCGTTGCACGTCCATCGTGTAGCTTGGTCGTGTGTCCTCGATGATGGTGAATCGAAAGACGGCGGGAAAGCAAGAAGGCAGCGGCAGAAAAACGGAAGATCTGGTCTACTCCACCACCTCGGCCTCACCTCCGTGTTCTTGCAGCCCACCCGCAAGCTCACTTGGAGGGGCACGGGAAGTCGCCGCGAGGTCCAGAGGAGCAAGGTCACCTCCGGCGGGGCGGGGGGCCTGGGAAGCTAGCGTGACGAGGTCAGCCGAGGTCAGGGCGGTCGAGCAGGACCCGACGGCGAGGTCGGGTCGGAGCAGGGCGGTGCGATGCAGTGGAGCAGAGCTCTGCGGCAATGAGATCTGGGCGGGGCGGCTCTGCGTGTTGACTATAAAGGGAGAGAGGGAGCGCGGGAATAATGACAGCCATCCGTTCTGAGAGCATCCAACGGCCACGACTGGCGATCCGTGGGAGGTATGCGTGGGCCAATCAGAGTCTAGAGTCGTGATGCATGGGAGGACTGTGCCATTTGTCCGCTGTCAATTTTACCGAAAGCTATTATTTGCCGTGAGCTTTTCCCTTAGTTTGCCGAATGTATTTGTTTGTCGTGAGTATTATCCTAATTTACCGAAGGTTTTTCTTTGCCGTGAGCATTTTCCTCTAATTTGCCGAAGGCTTCTAATTTGCCGTGAGGATTACTATTACACTCAGCAAGTTATACCTTTGCCGTGAGCCTCGACGAAATACTCACGACAAATCGCCAGGCCTACGGCAAACCGTCAGTTTCCTATCTCTACTACTATTAAACAAGCAAACTTGATCTTTTTTAGAGCCACGCCACAAACGTACACAGAACATCATAGACCAACTACCACCACAGGATTAGACCCACTTAATTTGATCTAACCGTCCACTTAAAAACTAATCCTAACACGAAGTACGTTTAGCAATTTGGATTGGCAGACGAAAACTCTGCCAGCAGACGAAAAAGTTCCGCACCTTGTTTACCCTGGCGTTCCTCCCCTCGCGAACCATTGCCATGTCTTCCTGATGCTGCCGCCGCCGCCGCCTCCTTCTCCAGCCGCGACGTCCTCCCGCTCAGCCGCGCTCCCCGGACGTCCCGCCCTACACCGACGCCTCACCAGCCTGCCCTGCTTCGTCTCCCTCACCGCCCACTTCCTACCTACCAGCCACGCGGCGCAGCCGCCCCCCACACGTGCCCCACGAGCAGCCTCCCTCGCGCCTCTTCGGCGGCATCCCAAAACTCCCTGGGCGCCACCAACACGCCCTCTAGCGCCGGCTGCCTTTCACTGTCTGGACGATGCCTCGGACGCGACAGGCTGGAGGCACGGACTGCCCTTTCAGGCCGCTGCATTACTCCTCATGACCCAGAGTACACCTGCTAACCCAATCAGTTTGATTGAAATATGTGTATTAACTATTGTGTAGTAATGAGTACATTTACAATCCTTGCAGGTCTATGAAGTCACCAGTACTGGTTTTTCAGTTTTATCTTGTATATGTATGAGCAGCAGTATTATTTTGCAGGTCCAAGCTTTGCCCTCCGTAAGGATTCATGGATTTGGTTTGGTGGTTGTGGAGGTTTATGTGGTCTGATCCACTGTTATGTTTGGTTTATATAATTCTGATGTCCTTATTAAACATGTGGCTAATAATTTTGTTTTTGGGTTCAAAATATTTTCCATCCTAGAAATGGTTCAATGAATCAACGGTAAATATATTTTAGCAATGAAAAGTACAAACTTGACCACAAATGTAGCATCTTCCTACTTAAGCACCATGTGTTGCTCGTGTTGATATCCTATCAGCAGTTAAGCTGAGTTTGTGTAGAATCAAACAAACTAATTTAAGTTCCTATTTGTTATGTGCCTTATGGAAGTACTATTGTAGTTTGTTACTTTGGTTCCATCAAACTATTGTTCACAGTTGTGAACTACTCCAGGTGCAAGGACCGGCCATTGAGCTACATTAGTCGGGACCTCCACGTATTGAGTAAGTGTGATTGATGACTTACTGGTGGTGAAGATGTGATATCGACTCAACATTGCATCTCAGAACTTTGATGAATTCTATCAGTTGGATAAAAAACTATTGCCATTGGCTTGGAGCTGCACTTGCATCTCACAATGTGTTATAGACTTTCCCCTTGATTGAAAGATTTGTATTTTTTATCGAACATGAAGAATAATCATCTAGCTGCATCAGTGAAGTAGGCTTGCTGTTTCATTTATCATGTGCAGTCTCTTACTTTTAACTGCTGTATTCTATGTGTTTTTTTGCCGATGTGATATATCTTGCACAGGTAAACTTCCCTTGCTCATTGAATTTATGTGTTGTTTCAGAGATTCAAGGTTAATGGCAGAATAGTTTCTTATCTTGCACAGATAAAACTATTTGGATTATTTAAGCTGTCATTTTGTGTTAAGACTTGTCCCAATTTGTACAACCTGCAAATTAATTCAGGAGCACGGTTGAGTATTGACTAATAACCTACTATGTTGACTATTGACAAACATGGTTGGATTCTCTTCCTAATATGGTCCTTATGCTAGATCTTGAATGCAGGGAATTGTTTATTGTCAACCTCCAGCCACAGCTGTGAATAAGGTTGAAAAAATTATATGGGAACCATCTACCAGACTACCAGTAAATTGGGCTCTGATGACGACCTTCCTGAAATTCAACAAGGTACTTCTTTCATCTCGGGATATCATATCTCTTTACATTAGATCATGGTGCCATACTCCCATAGTCCCATGTTAGCAAAGCTTAGTAGAATGCCGTCACCACACATGCTTGTGTAACTTGCGAACTCCTGTAACTCTTGCCTATATTGGTTGATGCCAAGAGTTTCTCACAATCTAGATTGAAAGAAATTATAGATGAATTTTATGTTAATAGCCTCTTGTCTCATGTACTGGATACATTTGTTTGAGTTTATAGACAATGAGTTGTTTCCTTACAGGCAAGTGCAAGTTTTGGGACATCCTTAATCAAAATCCAATACTGCAGAGAGTGCATACCAGAACAAGTCAGGCCTTTGGAACTTCCATATACTAATTCTTTATTTATTATTTCTCGCTAGGGTTGTTGCTTGTGATCTAATTTGCGATATATAAGCTTCACTATTTATCTTGATTTGTGTTTTTATGCATTTATGGTGTGTGATTTATAAAGTCAATTTGAGCACGTGCCTCATATTTTCCAGAAGGGTAGATTTGTTGATTAGAGCTTTGCACGGGTGGCTAGAGAAATTATATTCCTCTTTATTTATTTTCAGATTTAAGGTCTCTGAGAGTCATGAAATCAATTTCAATCCATTGATAGCTTTTGTAAAAAAATGACAACAACCGAACATATACAAAAATTCCGTACGTTCTTTGTTTCTCTATGTAGCTAGGAAGGCTGGATGATGGAGTTTTTTTTTAAATCGTAATTCGAAGTATAATACACGGATTCAAAATATTGCAATAATAACACACCGTCGGCTTCCGGCGGGCCGAAACGAGTGTTTCGGTCGTTAGAGGGCCGAAAGGGGTGTTTCGGCCGTTAGAGGGCCGAAACTCTGCTGCCTAGGTGGGCCAAGAGTGTTTAGTTTGACGAAAAGTGGCATTTTTGCAGTTTGGCCCTCCTAGATTTTTGGTACTTATGATCTATATCGTTGATCTAAAATACATATTTCCTAGATTTTTATAAAGATGGCATACGGACATAGGACCGTAATTAATCCAGTGCGGCAGTAGATGGAAAATACGAATATTGGACGGTAATGAAAAATATGTTGTCCCGCCATTGTTTCCCGCTCTTTGTCTTCCCGCCATTGTTTCCCGCTCTTTTTCTTTCCGGCATTTTCTCCCGCCCTTTCTCTTTCCGCCATTTTCTCCCGCCCTTTCTATTCCCGCCCAATTTTGCCGCCAAAAAGCTACCGCGGAATATCTCCCGCCCAATTTTACCGGCCTATAAAAAACCGTCTCCATCGCTCAGTAAGAGCAAACATGACGGAGTCCTAAAATATACCACCTAAAATATATCTAATCTTACCTAAAATACGTCCAAATTTATAGAATTAATGTGAGTTGTTATCAAAATATGAAAATGGTTTTCATTATTAGCGGTGAATATTGTCATGTGTTCTCATTTGTAGCTATTTTAGAGGCGGGCCCTTCATAAATCATGACAATAATGCTCCAACACGTGACACTGAACGTGCATAAGAAATTTGACTGGACTTGATTCAAATAACAACTACCATCACTTAACTATAATAACCTTCAAATAATTAGCCGATCACTGAGACGTGCGTTGCACGTGCATGACTACTAGTAGTGGCAAGAGGGAGAGGAGGGGTACGCGTAGCTGCTACGCTAACCTATCGCACGGGCGTACAATAGGGATTGCCCTTGATTGTAATGCATGTTCAACCCCATTATGCTAGTTGTGAGTTTAATAATTAAAAAGAGCTGTCCGTATTCGGTATTTCGCTACAACTTGTTCTTCTGTTTACTCGATGTCAACGCTAGCTAGTCCAATAGAAATGTCAGTGCTATGCTTATTTATTTCCTCTCGTAAAAAAAAAATGGCAGTAGATCCAGATCAACGTTTAACAACTTCCTTTGACAGATTCAAATCGATTATACGCGTGATATTAGTCGGATGTTGGTCCACTTATTTTTCAAATATCATGTTGCGTGATCCGTGAGCATGTGTATGCTTGTTCCTACGAAAATTAACAACTCAACTACCATATGCATCCCCTCAGTCATGTATTTATACGTGAGCTTCCATTGTCATTAATTGCACCCCATGAGCATTCCATTTGCCATTTAGACTCTCTCAAAAGTTTCCGTCCTACATACAGAAATACTAGGTGCAGCGATCTCTGCAGCTAGCTCAGGTAAAGCCTTATATTTATGTGCGTACTTTCTAGTCCCAGGTAAAGCCTTGTATTAATAATAATATTTCAATAGGTTTTTGTGTCATATTTTCCTATTCGACACCACTTTAGTCCATACAAAGTTAATATTTTCTATTCCTACTATATGGACGTACCAATTCTTGCTCTTCAATCAACGGGCTGGGAAAATATTGTCTCAGTTTCCAGGAATTCTGAGAGAGGCGGCAGATCAAGCATTACTTCGGTTGTCCTACTCCTTCGGTTCTTGAGACGATCCAATCAAGTTAATGCAATCTTTTTATATACTCCGTTTCAATATACGGAATTTCTATGCAGAGAATGTTCTGAAAACTTTGTTAGGCGGAAACATGATCCAGACTTATAGACTTTAGGATGTAAACTTATATACCCCTAAATACATAACGGTCTAGTAAAGTCCTTCAATATATATGGTCGCACAACATTGTATAATACTTACAGAATCACATATTATTTTTCACTTCATAATTATGCACACTGTATTTTGTGTGTGTGTTGTATTTTTTGTAAATATTTTGGTTGTATTTTTTTTGCAGTATTGATCATGAAGGTGTATAACCAACTTCTAACATCCACCAAATCCTGAATTTATTAATTAGCCACGTATAGAGAACATTGATTTAATTTAACATGTGCCAAAATATAAATTTATATTATATCTATTCTATTCATAATATGATCATGCGCATATTTCTATACTTAAGTTCATAATTAAATTCCTATATGTTCAAAACTGTTTTACTTATTTAATAGTTATTTGTATTAGTTTGGAGAAAAAATTGTACACTTATATACTTCCTTCGTATCATAATATAAGATGTTTCATCTATTTCCATGTGGACTACACATGGAAATATTGAAAACATTTTATATTATGATACGGAGGAAGTACTAGTTACGATATTTTTTAATCCAGCTTTATTTTCTTTAAATTAAAGTACTAAAATATCTAAATTCTAAATTGCATTTGATAAAAAAATTTAAGGTCACAAGTACTAGCTAGTACCCATCTTACATAGTAAAAAAATATGGAGAACTAATACAAGTTCGACAAAAGTGACTATTTACGAAGAAATCATAGAATATAACTTACCCACGTACAAAAAGTCGAAATGGAGGCCGAGCTCCAGTTTGGTTATTCAAAAAAATTTTGATATGTTCAGTTTTGAGACTATTCGGGAAAAAATCCTGAGTGTAGATTATGTCGAGATCTATAACTGTAAAAAAAAAAATAATACCAATTTCTTAATATTAGAGGCTACACAAAAACAATTTTTTGAAACCTAAACATATCGATTTCGATTTTTTTTGAAATACCATGCTCCGTGGAGCTCGGCTTCCATATCGCCACACTCACCCACGTAGAGCTATCATATTATTTGCTTTGTCTCCTCTATATACTCCTCCATATCTGTAGCCAACCAATGTAGAATAGTGAAAAATAGAAATATAGTCTATCTGTCTATGCATACCAAGCAACTTTATTTTTTAGGTCTAATTTTGATCATTAAATTTACCGACAAAAAGGGAGATGTATGCCACATAAATAATATCATTTTGAATGGCATTTGAAAATATATTCTAATTTTATTCTTTCGCGATAGATAAATCATATTTTATTGGTTAAATTATTAGTCCAAATAAGGCACAAACACACAAAACCCCGAATCTGGTGATAAACCAGAGAAAACAAGAAAAAATATGTCCACTCATTTCTTGTGCGTCGGTTATAATAGTGCAAAGTAATTGACTAACTACTACTACACCCAGGAAATTTCATCACAGAGAGAGGAAAAAAAGGAGAAAGACTTACACTGTTCATTTTATATGCCTAGAGTACTAACTTAAATGATTGTTATATATTTTTGAAATGGAGGCCAAAGCTTTGCCTCATTCTATTAGTTAAGGAGCTGTGTGACAAGACCGGACTACTCTTCTAGCATCAAATCACACAAACGCTTGGCACCTGCAGCACCCAAAGGCTCATTTCCTTCATAAGATTGTCGAAAATCACCGTAGGCGGCGCGTGCTTGCTATGGAAGACCCCCGCATTCCGTCCATTCCAAAAACCGACGACGAGGTGAGGAGGGTAAGGGACGCGCTGGCCACTCAGTTATATGGACTATGGTATGTTAAGCAATAAAATTGACGGAGGATACTTAAAATATGTACATAACACAAAGACCTATTATCTAGCCACTCAGTTGTGAAGATAGTTGAGCTAGCATTCGATGTGGCTAGGTCTATAGAATTAAAATTTACATTTGAGGGGGTCGGTGTTTTTCAGCGAATTTCGGTAGGGAAACTAATAGAATATAGCATATGCCATAAACATATATATATATATGTTCAGATGATCATGCATCCATGTGATTCGTTTGTACTTTGACAACTTAAACCCCTTTCATGTATTCATTTTAAATACCAATAGTTCCCTTAGTGTGATATCGATCAAAGACGGTAGGTTCTTAGGTCATACCTTCTGCCACACATGAAAAGAATTGTGAAAAAATAGTACTCCCTCCGATCCTCCATAAAAAGTGTCGCCCACTTAGTACAAAGTTTATACTAATTTTGTACAAAATGAGCGACATTTTTTATGGATTGGAGGGAGTATCACAAACTTTTCTCTGGCTTCTTCTTGCTAGTTCTGATGTAACAAATCAGAATGCATGTAAACAAAATGTTGACCGAATGCACGACCTGCAGGATGCATGGAGACCAGGAGTTGGACTTCGTTTGGATGGTGATTATGTAGCTTTTATCCACCTCCTTCGTCGCAGGCTCGCCAACCACCCAGCACAGGACAACTATGTGAGTCTCACCGACCATCCTTTGCTCCCTGAGCAACGATGTCCTAGCAGGCCGGCGAGGTGGGTACACATAAATCTCATCGTGCAAGACGAAGATGGTGTGGGGACAAAGCGGACAACCATAGCCGTCCGCGACGATAATGTGTACTTAATAGGCTTCAAGAACGGGAATGGAGACTGGTATGAGTTTGGCTTCGAGCAGAAATGCATGCGCTTCATTGAGGGCTCCACCTTTCTAGGGTGCGATGTGGGTTACGAAGCCTTGGTTGGTGATCCGGAGAATTTGGTGACCCTGGACCTGGGAAAGGAAGCCATGGCACGGGCGGTGCGTGAGCTCTCGGCATACCAACATGCAGGCCCAGCTGATGTGGAAACAAAAGGTGATTTGGCGCGGCTGTGTTTCATGATCTGTGAGGCTGCACGGATGGTTCCACACTTCCAGACAGTGGGTTGGCTTGGCGGAAGCACATTCGAGCAGCAACACATAGATTACGCCCAGACTTGGCCAACAATGTCACGTTCCTTGATTAACTGTCCTTTGAATGATCGCCCGAGACTTGACGAATTCAATGTAGTTTACCTTCTGCTAAACTCAAGGCTACCTAGGACATCCGAGGGATGGCAGTGGTCGTTGCCCTGGGGAGGTGGCGGCGTTGGTGATGGAACCCAGCAGCAGGGGAAGACCGTCCAAGGACGTCCCCTGCTTGAGGTTTTCGATGTGTCCATTCCCGAAGATGATACCGTTGACACCATCGTAGTCTTCGACGGGAAACGCGGCCAGATTATCTACAGGCATGACCAGGTATGAACATGATCAGTTTATCTAATCTAGCTAGGTAGCTTCAAATAAATTATCTAATCTAATATAATTTATGACTAATCTTTTCATTGTATTCATCCTAGATTCAAATAGTTTATCTAATATCAGTTCTTGGTCCTGGATTATGCTTTGCCATCCAGAGAAATCAATTACGATCTACCACATATTCAGCACTCACCGGACCATACAGAGCCATCTCCGCAGAGGGGAGCGTCACCATTCAAGTCCACGGCATCACCTCCGACGAATCTAGCAATGTCATCGGTGAAATGTTCTGGGATTGCTACGCCGATGACGTTAAGTATGACGAGGTCCTGCCCGGCGACTTCATCAGCACAGGCACTGGCTCGTGTCCCATCACAAAGGTGACCTACGCGGTGTTGAGTGAGGCCGTGGAGGCTACCATAGAGGTCAGCCTTCTCCTTCCTGGCATCACCAGCGTCTACGGTGAGATCAAGGCATGGCACCCATCATTGGCAGTCGTGGACGTACTGCTCTTCGGCCGTGAAAAGGAGGAGAAAGTGGAGCTGGTCCCTTCGGCTGAAGACTCAACGGTTCCACTTGAGCTAGGGAGGTCTGTGCTTGCGGTGCCACTGCAAAGCCGCTATTCGTGCGTGGAGATTGGTGTGCGACTGCATGTTGCGCATCCCAGCAACAAGGAGGGTGACGTCAGCATCCAAGGCCTCCTCTACTTGTACCTTGACAAGCATACGGGGGAAATCCGCACTAAACAACAGCTTGGAGAAATTACCGTGCCTGGTGGTCGGGCTGGCCAAACCACCAGCGTTCAGCCAGTCAAGGTCCAAATGAACATCACCTCGCCGGGTTTCCATGTTTCTCCTCTAGAACCCGAGAGTCTTGAACACATGGAGATCACGCACTTGTGACGCATCACGGGAAACTCTCTATGCGCTGATGATATTAAGCAGCAATATGCGTTCTCTGTCTATGTATTTCTTTTCCTATATATGTAGTGTTAGGAATATTAAGCTTATGATTGGTTTGGTATTTGCTGCTTACAAAAGTTAAACAGTTGGTGTTGTTTTTTGTTTACGTATTATGTAAGATTCGTAAACTAGCGTTGTACTGGGTCACATCATGTTGGGTTTGTGTCATGTTGGACACGCAGTTGTATCCTACTATATAATGCAATGAAAAACACCTAGAAAAGCAGCCAATATTGCTGCGCCAAATCTCTCTCTCCCTAAGCTCGAATTAGGGTTCGATTATTTCTTCTTGTTCATTGGTTTCGTGTTAGATCAAACAGTTGGTATCATAGCCTTGTGGCCGGGATCTCCTAGTAACGGGAGGTCATGGTTGACGGAGGCGATAACAAGAAGGCGTTAGCAGAGATGCCAGGCATGGCTTTACAAGTTGCGGTGTCGGCGCCGTCATCATCGCAATTTTGGCGGTTCGATTGCGAGAACTATGGAGTTTGGTCAGCAATAATAGAGTGCGCGATGGAGTCACATGGGCTCTGGTATACCGTCGAGCTCGGCGGCAATGAGTTCTGGAAAGGCGGGACGCCGCGCCGAGATCACCAGGCGGCTATGGCCTTCTATTCGGCTATGCTGATGGACTTGATGCAGCATCTAATCTCGAAGAACACTACCAAGGATGTGTAGGAGACAATCAAGACGTTGCAGCATGAGGCACGCGAGGATGCGAGAAGCTTTGCTTCAAACGATGATGAAGACCTATGAGAATGTCGAGGTATCGTTGAATCTACCGGAGACAGGGGTGTCATCTGGCTAGGTAGAGAGGTGGGTGGAGACGTAGGTGATTCCGGTGATGGATAGGCACGAGTTTGCCCAGTTTCAGATCTCACAATGGTGGCGAAACTCTACATGCTGCTATAATTCACTATAAGCCAATATGAGCCGATTACAATGAAAGTTAGAGCCTGCCCCAAGCTATCCCTTAGGCCGGCTTATAAAATCGTCCGGACCTAGGGCTTGCAGGAGGAAACCTAACCGCTTTTTGAAAGCCTTTCGTACAGACAGGGGGTGATTTCACATCAAAAGAATTCACCACGTTTTGTGAGTTGCACGGGATCAAGAGTTATATTACCGCACCATACTCTCCAGAACAAAACAGAGTGGTAGAGAGGATAAACCAAACTATGGTAGCCATGGCTCGAAGCATGATAAAGAGCAAAGATCTGCTGGGAAGATTTTGGGGAGAAGCGGTGACGAAGGCCATGTACTTGTTGAATCGAGCGCCGACTATGAGGGTTGTTGGCATGACTCCGTACGAGGTGCGGTGCGGGCGCAAAACTACGGTGGGTCATCTTTGCGCATTTTTGGTTCTGTAGCACACGTGACGACAACGGTGGCTGGTCATGTGAGCAAACTCACTGACAGAGCACACCGATGGTGAGGATTGGCTATGAGACAGGATCAAACAAGTATAGGGTGTAACACCCAGAAACGAGGAAAGTCCAAGTTACTCAATATGTAATCTTCGAGGAAGAGAAGGCTTGGGCGTGGGTCGGATCAAACGAGCCGGAGGTATCAAGACCTGATGGATTGAATTGTGGCACTAGTAGTAGACGAAGTTCTCCCATTCACAAGAAGAAACGGGAGTTACAACACAAGATAAGGAAACATACCGTCCACCTCTAGAAGCATAGAGCTAGCATCAACGGAACATGAGACAACTAGCAAGACATGAACAAAACTGAGTAACAAGATCAGGCTCTGGTCGTGGCCATGTGGGCTCATCGTCGCTGCCATATCAGGATACAACAGAGAAACGGAAAAATTACCGAAAATGCGGAAGAGAACCTGGTGGCGATCGCTCCCCACATCAGAACCGTCTCGCAATTAGAGATTCGGACCGTATGCATACCCTTTGACGTATTCAGGCATTTCTCTTCCGGTTGGCCCGTTCGTATACATCGGGTATTTTACTGACACGGCATTAAAATTGAAGAAGGACGGTGGGCACGGTAAGCCAGTAGCAGGTTATGCATTGATCGTCTTGTTTCCGCAACGGCTGGCTCGAACGGTAAGAATCCAACGTTCACAAAGTTTCACCATTTATGTGAGACGTTGAAGCAACAATGCATTTGGATGACAATTCAGATACCTCGTGATGTCTCAGTCCAGTTCAACCTCCGCTCTACCCAACTCAGTCTCGCCGCTTCCGCTCATGAGGTGCCCCGTGTGCAACGACGTCATGATTCTTTGGTTTGTATCCTCCACTTCAGCCAATCCCGGCAGGAATTTCTTCAAGTGCGAGAATCACGGCGTAAGTGCACTCTTACATTCTTTTAATATTTGAAGCGTCATAATGAGCTGCAAATTTACGGGGATCATTTTTTTGGAAGGAGGAAGACCTCGGAGCGAAGGAAGCGAGCAAACGGAGGCCGTAGGGGCAAAAGAGGGTGCCCCACGTGGACCCTACACCTGGCCGCGTGGACCCACCTCTTTTTGCCCTCGTGGCCCCATTTGCGTCAATGCTTCTTCCTGAAGCTTCCTCGTGACCTAAAAAGGACAAAAAATAGTCCCCCGATGTTTTCCAGAAGGAGGCGGCGGAGAAACACAAAACCAGAAACAAAGAGACAGAAGGCTGCCGTCGGAGAAGATCGGAGGGGGGAAACGCCGCCGGAATCATCTCATCTCTCCACTGTAAACTCTTGGCAAACAAGATGTATGATGCAATATACTTTTCCCTTGATCTATTATGTCTCTCCATCTATGTTTGAGAAGTGATTTGTTCATGGAATTAGTGAAATAGTTCGTTGATTGGTTGCATACAAGTTTTGTTATCTTTTATGATTGTCTTGATGTACAATGTATGAGTGCACGCATATGTTGGGGAATGCATGTAAGGTGATAAACGGTAAGGTAATGGAGTGAGAGAGACTTGGGAGGACATGTAAACCCGAGATCGAATCATGAAGTTACTCTATTGGGGGATATATATGGGGGACCCTAGAACTTAAGGCTATGGTGGGACAATTATGTCTTAATAATTCTTGTGCTGCACATTTAATTGGCCATGAGATCCATTATAAGAGTTGTGTAATTTGCTCATTTACTTGGCTACACCTATTTATGGCTCCCTCCTAGAAGAAACAATTAAGACTAAAACATGTGCTTCACTAATTGTGACAACCATACGAATGAAATAACAATTGCTAGAACATTTGCTCCCTTGAGATATTTGCTACTTGAGATCCTTGCTACTTGCTACTTTAAGAAATTTGCATTAGAAAACTTGCTCTTAGAAACTTGTTGCTAGATAAACCTACTCCACATCACTTGCTTTCATTAGTTAGTTCCTTTCATACTCAAATTTATTGCTTTGCATAAAAGGCCATATAAGAGGGTTATAGGGCTTTAGAGAATAGATAGTTTACCTTCAGCTCCTCGTGGGTTCGACACTCAAATACTTATCGAATTGTGCTACAGTGATTCCTTGCTCTTGGGGATTATCAAGTACTTTTCTGGCGCCGTTGCCGGGGAGCGTTGTGCTAAAATTTTATTCTTGTTTGCATTGCATACTAACAAATATTTCAAAACACAAAAAAATTATAAAATGGATAATTATTATGAAAACGCCTTGATAGCTGCTGAATTTAGAAAATCAAATGAAGGGAAAAGATTAGGAGGCTACATAGAGCTTCTATATAAAATTGCTAGTGAGCTGCTTGATTATCATGAGGAAGAAATTTGTTTCTCTAAATACTTTAGACACTTTGAATTCCAATGCCCTTCCAATAAATACGAACCTGTTCTTGCAACTTATCATACATGGAATTATGCTCACTTAGGGATGGAAGAAGTAGAGCAATTTGTTATTTTTATGGGAGCCTATGAATTATACACCTTCATTGATGAACATGAAACCTGCCCTATAGCTTCTCATTATAAAGTTTTTATTGTCAATCTCCTTGAAATTTGCATACGTGAATTTGATGTAAATATATATGTTATTGACACAAGGAAGAGATTTGCCCAAGGTAGTACTGATGTTTTGCAGGAAGAAGATGACAAAAGACTAAGCTTGGGGATGCCCGTGCAACCCCAAGAAGATGTTGAAAATGATGAACAACTAGAGAATGAAGAGAAGGAACTTCCACCTTCACCACCTATGGATGAGGGTAACACTCAAGATTTTGCTAATGATAAACTTTGCTTTTATGACTCTGATCATTAGGAAGAATACCAACCTATGCTAAATGAGACCATTATTTATAATGATGAATAATATGGTTTAGACATGCTATATGATAATGCTTTACATGATGATCCATTATGCTCATTAGATGATAAGTCTTTATATGGTGATTCTATTCAAAACTATGTGGTTATGTTTAATTTTAATGCTTGCAACTATTATGAGAGAGGAAGAGATAAGAATACCCTTTATGTATCTATGTTATTTAAAATGCAAGCTATTGATTATTATATGCATTGGTTACCTCAAGTTTGCTGTTATTTATTCATATATAAAACTCCAATGCATAGGAAGAGAGTTAGACTTGAAAGTAAATTGTTTAATATTTTGTGGTGTGTTCCTTTTGCTTTAATGTCCTATTCAGTTTGAGCACACCTTTATATCCTTACAACATGTAAAAGAACTTTACCTACTGTTTTCTAACAATTAGTTTAAGATTTTCACTTTACATAAAATTTGGGAAAGTAAATAAGAAGGATGAGTAATGGAGAAGTTGGGGTCGACCTTGAACATGTGTTGTTCATGCCAATGGAACCATTGCAAAGTCCCTATCATTAAAACTTTTCCCAAAGCTAAAACCAAATAAAAAGAGTGACATCACCTTTGTATCTTGTTTTTCATCTTAAAAGGCAAGAATAACCTCTTTTGAGAGGTAGGATTAAACAATAGTGATTTGCTGTCCAGAAAACAGATTCCTGAGCTTCACTGCGAAACATGTAAAAATCACAGAAGAGAAATATTGACTTGATATTTTACGAAAGAAATCTTCAGTTATTAGTACACAATTCACTAGTTCAAAGTTGTTTGGTTTGAGCAACGTAAATGGCTCTGAAAATTCACTCTTTACGGGCTGTCCAGTTTTTGACAGATTCTGTCTTTATTTCGCATTGCTCTCATTACTTGTGTTTTGCGCGGTTCTTTTGATCAAGGAGCATTACAAAACCATAGTAACAGTAGCTAATGTTTAGAATCAATTCATGATATGTCTTTGCTGTACCTATGTGGATTTAATTTATGAAGGCACTAACCCCTCTAATCAAGTTTATGATGAGATAAATTTTAAGGTGGAAGAATTGAGTGTGATGAACAAGATCAAGAGGGATAAAAACTCAAGATTGGGGATGTAACCCCTAAGCTCACCCTACATACAAGAATTTAAGGTTGGGGATGCCAAGCCACCTCACTCCAACCATCTTGATACTAAGTAAGTAAGCCTAGCTATATGGATATAAAGAAAGCGCTTTACGGGAGGCAACCAGGTTGTTTTTACTTTAGATTTTCTTTGTGTGCTCTTGCTGTAACAAGAGAATGTTTTCTTAGCTTAGTTTCTGGAATTTTTAATAAAGTGCCAAGTTTTACCCATT
Source organism: Puccinellia tenuiflora (assembly GCA_012064385.1). Taxonomy (NCBI): domain Eukaryota; kingdom Viridiplantae; phylum Streptophyta; class Magnoliopsida; order Poales; family Poaceae; genus Puccinellia; species Puccinellia tenuiflora. The sequence continues at coordinate 1,582,452 of QRDG01002465.1, read as the reverse complement.
TTGGTTTGACAAAGTTGTTATTTCTATTCGAAGATTTTATTCCTGCACGAAGTCTGTGCACGGTTTGATTTTTCATTTTTATTATGTAACTCCGAATGAGTTGATATTTTAACTGTAACTGCAACTTTTCATCCTATGTATGCCTGAATATTTTCAGAATTTTTAGACGAGTTTAATTAGGACAGAAAAATACGTTTTGCTGCTGCTGTTTTTCTGGACAGATTCTGTCCCGTATTGTTTTATGCTTGTTTTGAACTTTTAAGTTGAATCTTTTTGATCCAGTTGAGTTTATGAGTAGGCATACAACATTATACACTTTCTGGACATTCATATGTATTTTAGTCCATGGATTATATGCAGCAAGAAACCTATTTATTTATCTCTACTAACGTCACCCCACAGAAAAGAAATGGGAGAAACGGTGTTTTGAAGTTTTTTCATAGGGATTGGAAGAGATGCACCATGAGTTATCCAAGGATGGTGAAAACCATAAGCTTGGGGATGTGAGAACATCCCCACTGGACCTATATGCTCTCGGTTTGCACACGTCTAACTTCGATTTTTTTTATCAATACACTTTATCGCATAAACTTGGAGCGTCTTTTTGTTTGTTTTTGCTTTGCTTTTCATTTTTGTGAGACCACCACACTATCATTAATATATGAAAGAGCTACTGGAAATATGGGTTGAAATATCTTGCATGCTTTTATTGTATTGGGAAAATGGATGTCTAAGTTGATTTTTAATGACACATATAGTTGCATGACTCATGAGCTTTTTTATGAGTAATAATTTGCAAATGCTTTATCATGAGCTATCTTTTATTCATGTTTTGATGCTGTATGTTATTTCACCTTGTTTGACATAAATTAGTTAGTTCTATGGACACTCATGCATGCATCTAGATGGTCATCTTTCTCCCTTTTGCTAGCCCAAAAATTCCAACAAGTAAAAACTTGTTTCCAACACGTTCAACCAAAGTTTTTCCAGTGAGTCCACCATATCTACCTATTAGCTTTATGCTATTCCAAGTATATTTATCATGTTATTTGTGTTATCTATACCTCTAAATGAAAATGATTACGCTATTTATTGTAATGGGAAAAGTTGGTTAAAAAGCTCTCGCGAACTTGATGCACACTTTACTTTTATTGCATTTAATAAACATGAACCATTGTGATTAATATTATGATGATAGTGGCTTGATAAATGTTTAAGGTTGGGAGTTAGCCCATATGTGCTATCACATGCAAAGCTTTCAACATGTTCCATCATTTATTTAGTTGATATCATGTACTTTTGTTTATGGATGCCTATCATGGTGAAATAATGTGGAAATAGAGTAAGTTTAAATGAGTTTGTATAAATGGGTAGAGAGAAATCTAGGCCGGTAATCTAAGCCATGCATCATTCATGGTGGAAATTTACTTACATGCAATTTTGAACTTTCTGTGATACACCCTACAATAAAAAGCTATATCAAGTGGTAAATAAAAAGGGTGTTGAGGTTGTTCATTATGTTTGTTTGTCTTGTTGTTTTGATGTGGGCTTGATCCATATCATGGGACAAGAGGTACCCCAGTTGAGACTCTTGATAATACCATTATTACTTACAATGATAGATAACTTAAATTTGCTTTGTTTTCAAAGATGAGTAATCATGGTGTAGGTACTTGTATTCAAGGGGCATGAGACATCTAACCTTTGCTTTATCAAGGCCACTACTCATATTTGCTTTCACATTAAACTTTAATCATTCAAGATGCTATGAAAGGGGAATGAGAGCTTGACACCAAGTATTACCATTGCATTCAATAACTTAAGTAGAATAGTTTGGAGGATAGATGAAATTTATGCATGTTTTACTTCTACTCATTTATATATCTTTTCCAAAGTGTCCACCTTTTATATTCAGATTTTCATCTTCACTCTATGACCTATTGATGGCTCCCAAGGGCAGGAGATCAATTGTAGCACCTTTCAATTAGAAAAGGTTGTCAAACCCACGAGGAGCTGAAGGTATTGGTTAGAAAGGATGATAAATAAAACAATAAAAGATGCAAATGTTTTTGGGATTTTTGGTTGTATAGTTGCAAAAGAAATAAAAATGCTTTAAGACAAATGGTAGCAAATAGAAAGCTCTCAAAGAGAGAGAAAACCCAATCCTCTATGTGGCAAGAGGACAAGCTCAAGTGATGTGTAACGTATAAGTGGAAAACGTTCCCGAGGGCGGCATGGATATCACTAGGCATAGAGATTTATTAAACAACACGTTGCATATCTTGTCAAGTTTTAATCTTCTTTGGGGCGGAGCCATAACTAGGCATAGCTAAATAATTAAACTACAACCCCTTATGATGGATCATGTGGCCAATTTAATGACTTGCACAAGAATTATTAAGACATAAAGTCCCACCATAGCATTACACTCTAAGGTCCCCGACATTACTACCCACATAATTTAACTGCATGACTCCGGCTTGGGCTTAATTGTCCTCCCAAGTCTTCCTCAATTCATTACACTACGTTGTTCTCCTATGAGCCCTTTAAAGGTGAAGTGTTATGCAGTCGACGTTCGCACAACACCATCATAGAATCACATAAAAGATAAACTCTTGACAAAATACCAACACATGTTATATATAAATCATTGCCAATTCATCCTATGCCCTCAGGAACATACGGGAACTACTCACAACGTGCAAACATGATCATAATCAGTGGCATAAAGGGTACAACACAATCTGAAATAAATACTTCACCACCAAATAATGACAAGTACCCAATCACAAACATGAATAGGAGCACGAGGCAATGATCTACGGTATAGCAACTCTCAAACTATGAGGGGAACGGAGTGGATCACGGAGATGATGATGGAGATGGTGCTGGTGATGGTGATGATGGTGATGAAGAGGCCTCCTCCCATGCCAAGGAGGAGAGGTGATGATGATGGCGGTGATTTCCCCCTCTCCGGAGCTCCGGAGCAGCAGGATCTGACCCCCTTCGGAGAGAATCAGAAGCTTCGCCGCCGCCACGGCCTCAGATAATTCAGGGAAAATTATGGCGTCCCTTTTCGGCGAAGACGAAGGTGTGTGTAAAAAGCCCCACACGAGGAGGTGCTCGAGGGGCCATTGGTGGGTCCCACGCAGCCAGGTACATGGGCCGTGTGGGCCTACCCCATTTGGCCCTCGTGGCCCTCCTGCCTTCGGTCTTCTTTCCTCCACCCTTCTCCTGATGAAAAACTGGCGTGGTATTTTTCCTTTAATTATTTGAGTCTGTGAAACTCCTGAAACAATAAAAACAAGACAAGGGGGGTATTCTGCCTCCCAGATATTAAATGCCAAAAATAGGGACTTTGTATGAAAGTCCCATAAATCATCTAAAACATGCAAAACATCGATATAACAATGCAAATAACATTCTAATAGGATAATATAAGATATAAAAATGATGATATAAAATGCACGTATCAACTCCCCCAAGCTTAAACCTTTACTTGTCCTCGAGTAAATAAGGACATAGATCATTATATGCATCGATGGACTTATGGTTGATAAATGAATACGTGAATTGTATCATCATCATATTCAGTTGCAATGTAAGATTGATGAATTAAAACTCATACACATGAGGGCAACATAAGTAGAAGCTCTAGCAATCACTCTTACTTTTGAAAGCAAATAACCATTGTATGTTGGACAACTGAATCATACTACTTTTCCATGCTTTTGCTTTTCACGGCAAGCATTTGAATGATTAAAGTTATATGTGAAAGCAAATATGAGTAGTGGCCTTGATAAAGTAAAAGTTAGATGTCTCATGCCCCTTGAATACAAGTACCTACACCATGATTACTCAACTTGGGAAACAGAGCAAGTTTAAGTTATCTATCATTGTAAGTAATAATGGTATTACCAAGAGCCTCAACTAGGGTACCTAGTGTCCCATGATATGGATCAAGCCCACATCACAACAACAAGACAAACAAACATAATGAACAACCTCAACACCCTTTTCATTTACCAATTGATATAGCTTTTTATTGCAGGGTGTATCACAGGAAGTTCAAAACAGCATGTAACACTACAAGAAATATGCTCACTAGTGACCTTTTCGTAATGACCATTGATTTTTTGGTCATAGATTTGTGACCATTCTAAACTAAATGGTCGTAAGGCATTTGGGAGCATCCAACTCTTGAAAAATCACGACCAATTTTACCTATAAGGTCATAGTTTCCTAACACGAAATGGTCATAGATGGATAGCGCCCGCTCACAACCTTATTTCTAGCCGATTACGACCAATTTAAATAGTCATAACATATAATAATAATATATTTTTGTGTATAAAGCGGTGACTGGACGGACACCTAAGCAGTTCGCCTAGGTGTCATGTGACATGTCCATTTGTGTGGGGCCTACAAGTGAATTTGATATTGTATTATGGTGTCACTGACGGGCGGGGCCTACATGTCATTCTGATATTCTACTAGGGTGTCACTGACGTGTGGGACCTACCTGCCATGGGGCTTGCCTACAAGGCAGGCGGGACCCACCAGTGAGCCCACCAGTGGGCCGACTCGATTGTTTTTTCTTTTCTTTTATATTTTCTTTTATAACTTTTTATTTTGATCTCTAATTTTAACCAAATAAATTTTCAAATATTTGTCAAGATGTCCTTTGTAATTATAGACTACTTGGGACTGTTTTTTGTCAAAATAAAATACAAATACCCGGAAGCTTATATATCACTTTAAATAGGGTTTTGAAAAAAACTGAACTAAAATTTGGGAAATTCTTTTAAATTCAAATGAAAAATTAAAAAATAAAGGGTTTTAAAATTATTCCATGATTTGTTGGAATTGTTTATGCCGATTCAAAATGTTTGTAGGTGCTTCGCAAAAAAAAATCCCAAGTAAATATTTGTCTTTGTGACAAGGGGTGGATGGAAACATTTCGACACGCAACCATTTGGTTATTCGTACACAAAATATGATAAATATTTTAATATTATTCAATAACTGTATGTTTTTGTAATTTTTTACTGTTTCAAACAAAAATACAATATTAGTAAAAATTTACTTATATTTTTCTAATAGAGCAAAAACCTAAAATTATTTAGGCAAAATTTCCCTCCCAAAGCACACCCTGCCCCAATTATAAACATGAAAATTTGGCTCATGGCGGCAATTCTCCCGTGTCCATATTTTCAAGACCGAAATGATCAATCACCCCCCACAAATTCCGAGTCACGCTCGCGCATGACCCGAATAACCAGGGTCAATTCAGGGAATGCTCCCAGACTACTAGATAACCCCAGCCGAAACGAACCCTAGCCACACCTCCCTCGATCCTCTTCTCTCTCCCGTCGCCTCCCTCGATCCTGATCGACCACGCCCCGGTCCTCGCCGATAGGTCCCTCCGCCACCGCCCCCTCCTTCCCCAGCCCCACCCCGGTAGCGGCGGCCCGCGCCTCCAGCTCGCCGGCCAAGCGCGACGCGGAGGACGCGTCCGCATCCTCCCCTTCCCCCACGGCGGCAAGGACGACGCGCCCCACTCCTCCACTCCGCTCCACTAGAGGTGCCCCCTTCCCACCCCCGTTCGCGCCCTCCTCGCGCTCGACGACCCTAGGTTGCCCTCCGCCTCGTCATCCTACTAGATCCTGCTCTCCATCCTCACCTGCATCGCCCTCGCCGCGCTTGTCTCCGCCCCTTCTGTCTGGTCACGCCTCGTGAGTCCGTCGTTCCCCTAATCCCGTCGACCTCCTGTTTCGTTTCATCGAAGATCCCTGATGCTTACTTACACTCGTGTCTTTCGTTGTTGGATCCTAGACTGCGCCCTACCTGTGCCGCAAGGATGGGATTCGGCTCCACTGCCTCGGGGTAAAGTGACCTTGATTTCAGCCTGCATCTGGTTCTAGCCACTAGGGGCAGTGAGATTGTGCGTGCCATCTGTATTAACGTTTGTTTGCCTTGGTGTTACCATGCAGGTGAGCTAGCAGGGCTCTCTATGGGAGAATCCCCATGCCGCGGCAACGTCCTGGAAGCCGTGTGCCGAGCGCCATAGCGATGAGATCTCAGGCAAGTGCTGAAAGTGATTGCTCTTGCAAAACTGCTAACTTTTGTGAAAGATGTTTCATAACAGCCGTGTCCTTTCCATATATATTGATACTAAATTTTGCTAGTTAGATATATTTATACTTGCTGGTTTGATCTGTATTGTTGTTATGTCGAAAAAACACACCTTAACTGTAAATCATTGATGTTAACTACTTTGTTTTCATTTGTTTGTTAGGTGTTGCAGCAGCTGAGCAGATAGTCGCCCGTGCCCTCCAAGGGTAAGTTCCATACATCCAGCTTGTTTGTGTTGGCCATGTCATGTATGGTCTATGTGAGCAGATTCACCAACAATTGTGCACTAAGTTTTCTGATTGTTTCAATCTGTTTCATCATCAAATAGTGCATCAGTTTTTTATGACTTGTCTAAAACTGATATACTCCTATTGAAAAGTAAAAGCAGCTAAATGTTTCATTTATGATCTGTGTGCGGGCAAGATATTTTGTTCTTTAGCTTTCTTTGGAAAAACTGCAGCTTATATTTTCTTGTGTTCCTTGTTATGTGTTTGTAGCGGCCTGCAATATTTCTTGTGTATGCACAATTTCCTGTAGATAACTGAAACAATATTGTCTTGTGTATAGCTTAGCCGTTTTAGTTGATTTTATGGCGTACAACACTACGGTTGGGTAATACACATATGCTTCCTAATACCGGGTGATAAGAATGTAGCTGCTTTAACGAAGTATCAGGTGGTGCTCACCTACATGGTTACTGGCGAGCTGCAGTTTAGGTGGGTGCTCCAGCTCTCCCTCCTCACGCCCTACATCAAGGTATACCCTTCTACTGTACCTACCCATACCTGTGCCCGCTGGCTAGATATCCCCATTATCCTGTTCCATTATGCCTGTTTAAAGTCATAAACTGAGAAGTTTTTAACATTTCAGCCAGTTTTTTTATTATTCTCTGCTGACAAAAAGACAATTGAAGGGGGTCCATTCAGTGACCAATACATGGTTATGACATAGCATATTTCTGGTAGTGTTTGGTAGATCTGTTCTTCTGTTCTGCTGGTGCTTAAAATTTGACATGCCTGGATTCTGATTGAACTTGTTCTTACACGCCTTTTCATTTCTAAGATCAATTTAGTTTCTCACTTGTGTACTTTTAAAATTTTGAGTGAAATTACAGTAAATTAGAACTGCACATGTCAGTATACCATATACCAAAAATTCTTAGCTAGTGTGTACATTTTAGTCACTCCATGAACACATACTGGTAAGTGTTAGTCATACTATTTGTGTACACATAATTTGTTGTAAAATCTTGCTTATAAGCTATTGGATCCCTTATTGACTACTGTTTGATGTTGTGTACTCTTCTTATTCTTATTTTTTGCGCAGGTGAAGTGTGGAGCCAAGTGCGAAGCCGCTAAGCATATCAGCAAGGAGTAGTATATTATGTGTTGTAATAGTAGGCAGTACTAGGCATATCTGTGTTGTTTTAGAGTAAAGATTGTAATTTAGTGTTGTTTTGAACAAATTTCATCTGTTCATTGGTCGGTTTGAAATATTTCTGTATGTGATTTGAATATCTGTGAAATGGAAAGTTGACCAGGGGAACTCACTTATGTTAATTGTTTGGCAAATTTCGAAATTTCTGATGTGTTGGGCCAATTGTGAGAGTAGCATGACAGGTGGGGCCAATCTGACTAGTGGGGCCAGCACCAAAATAAAATGGTCAAAAATAGAAAATTTATAGATTGTGAAAAGGACATGGCCCAAAAAAAGCCCATGAAGTTGTCATAAATCAACAGGAAATATATTAAATGGGCTGAATTATTGGGCTCGGCCCAAATAGATGGTTGAATTGGACTGGGCTGATTCTGGTCAATGACCTTCTCGTTTGGTCACAATATTGCCACGTCGGATTGGCCACGTAGGATATGACGTGTCAACGGCTGGCAACGTATGACCAAAATAATTTGTCATAAATATTATGACCCTCTAATTTAGTCATAGACGGTTATGACCATTTCACTAAAAAGGTCATGATCGATCGTTTTAGTCGCTCGGTATGTGACCATCGGTTTTTGGTCACAGAGGGGTCATGAATGGAACTTTGTGACCTTTTAGTGACCAAAATGGAGGGTCACCTGTCAGCAAATTTCTTGTAGTGTAAGTAAATTTCCACCATGAATGATGCATGGCTTAGATTAGCGGCCCGGGTTTCTCTCTACCATTCATACAAACTCATTTAAACTTGCTCTATTTCCACATTATTTCATCATAGGCATCCATAAACAAAAGTACATGATATCAACTAAATAAATGATGGAACATGTTGAAAGCTTTGCATGTGACAGCACATATGGGCTAACTCCCAACCTTAAACATTTATCAAGCCACTATCATCATAAAATTAATCAGAATGGTTCATGTTTGTTGTTTGATATTTTGATGATATGATTCTACAGTTGTCCAACGAACTCAAGTTAATCAATTCCAAGGTAAGATGTGATTGAAACCTCTAAATATGCCACGCCCATTTGCATGAGTGTTACCCATAAATCTCCAAAACAAGAGAACCATGGATGACACCATACTTTAATATTCATTGATAAACCACACGATAGGGATACATGATAATGCTCTATGAGCTCACGCAATTTTAAACGAAATTGATAACTAATACGATAAAAGAAAAACACACCTCAACTAGATAGATAAAAGAGACTAATAAAGGGTGTGTTTGGTTGAGCTGTAGATTTCTGATAATCAGCTGTGAGAAATCAGCTTTGAAAAATCTGCTATGAGCTGGCAACTGTGAGAAAGATGAAAGTTGTTTGGTTAAAACAACTGTGAACTTTGGATTCGATAGAAAATGTCTATAATATCCCCGAATTTCTGAGAGATTATTTATATGCTAATTGACCATAGAAAAATAATTTGTACACCGATAGACATGAAAATGTTGGTTATGCGAAGAATTTTTCATTCCTTAATGTTATATATATAGAGAGAGCTAATAGAACAAACATACATCTTCGTACATGCATTTCCACAAACAGGTTACGAGCAACAATGAAATTCTGTAGCAAAGAAAAAATACAGAGTCCAGCGGAACATCTTCGATCCATTGATTGTTTATGTACCCACGAGGCCACGAATTGCATCAACTATTTAAACTTTAATTGAGTCCTGTTCCGACTGGTCGGACGAGCATGGCCAATCAACCGCATAGGCAGACGCGTTCTTTGCCAGATGAGCACAGCTAACCAACCGCATCGGCACGCGCTGTGGATGAGAGCAAGGTAAAAAGGTAGCGCAAGGTACACTCCGAGGCCACATCCGCCATGCCGCGCGCACTACCTATGGCTGCCGTGGCTGTCCTAGCAGAACATGGAGGTCGCTGCCGGCAGGGGATGGGGAGTGCTCGTGAGGGGAGAGATGTAGGTGTGGGAAGAGACAGTTCAGGGGAATGGAAGGAGGGATCGTTTCTGACTTCCGGCGCTCCGCCTGGGGCTGCTGGACGACGCCGGGGTTGGGCGGCGAGGCGGAACCCTAACATCGCTTCTCCTGTTTGCGTGCGTCATGGAAGAAAAGGAGAGCAATGGGGAAGAACGAGTCGGGCTGGACAGAGGAAAAAATAGATCGAACCATACAGTTTTCACTTATCGGTGGCAAGGCAGGTAATTTTCGCCAACTTCTCTGAACGCAACGCACTGAAATCTGGGGGTAGCGCGGCTTTCATTTTACACGGTGGGAATCAGCTGCGTTCAGAAATCTGGGTGGGCTTAGAAACCTGTTTGGTTCAGATTCTAGCTTTCGCAACGTGAATCTGGCAGGGAAATCTGAACCAAACACACACAAAGAGAAAGACTAGGTGGAACTCCCCCAAGCTTGACGTTCTGCCAGACTCTCCTTTGCTGCAGCTTCCTCCTTCTCGTATTCTTCTTCCCATTCAGCCATCTTCCATGGGAAGGGTCTTCCATCACGGAAAGATGTAGGTGGGTTATTATACCTGATGGTGGCAGCTGCTGCAATCTTCTTGAAGCGTTCTTCATACTCACAGTACTGGTTTTCTACATCCCACATGAAGCACTGGATCTTCTCTAACTTCTTGACGAAGTACTTGTACCTATCATCCAGATCTTCAAGTCTTTCCTTGTACTCCTCAACCTTCTTCTCCAATTCCAGGTTCATGAAGTGATGAGCATCAAGGCTGCGGTAAACCACAGTCCCATACCTGAAGGTCTTGTCTTCCAGCTCGCCCAATCTCTCCTCCACGGTGCCTGTGGTCTTGGGAGACTTCACCTCTTCCACGAGCATCATCCCTTCCTTGAAGCTCACGGTCTTCTGCGGCGCCATCACGGAGTTGAGGTAGTGGTTCACAATACCCTCCTTGGGAAAGCTCTCCCCCTCAAGATTGGATCCGGAGCAAGACATGGCTAAACCCTGGCAGACAGAAACAACAAGAAACAAAGATCGCTCGAGAACGCTCGGTGCGAGATTAGATCGTCGGAGGGGGGGGGGGTATATATTGAGGGTTTTTAGGTCAAGACGGAGCGTCGGGATCGAAAACGAGGCAAAAAAGGTCTCCGAGGTGGAAAAGGAGTGGTCCCACGCGGCCCATGTACTTGGTCGCGTGGGGCCCCCTCTTTCCTCCCTCGGGACTCCGTTTCGTCAAGTTTTATTTCCCCACACTTTTATTTCCATAAAAAATGACTTCCATAAAATTTCATGTAATTCCGAGAAACTTTCCAATACAAAAGTTACCTTTTATTGATTTGGAGTTGCTGAAACTGCTCGACCTCCTTTTATTATTTCTTCCGGTGTTTGTAAATTCAATGTTTCCAACGTTCCAATGAAGCTTTTTCCTGCAATATAATGTTTAAGACGTTGTCCAATGACCACATGAGGTTTACCTTTCATATCACCATAGAGACGGATAGCTCCTGAACGGTACACCTCCTGTATGACTAATGGTCCCTGCCATTTCGAAGCTAACTTCCCTGCAGAAAACTTGAAACGAGAGTTGTATAATAAAACTTGATCTCCTACTTTAAATTCTTTTCTCTTAATCTTCTTGTCATGCCAAATCTTAACTTTCTCTTTAAACATTTTAGCATTTTCATAGGCTTCATTCCTCCATTCATCTAGTAGGTTTAAATCAAGGATTCTTTTCTCTCCTGCAGTTTTAAAGTCAAAGTTCAATTGTTTAACAGCCCATCTAGTTTTATGTTCTAATTCAATAGGTAAATGACAAGCTTTCCCATAGACCATTTTGTAAGGAGACATTCCCATAGGGTTTTTAAATGCAGTTCTATAAGCCCATAATGCATCATTAATTTTAAGTGGCCAATCAGACCTAGACTTGTTCACTGTCTTTTCAAGAATGAGTTTAATTTCCCTATTACTTAATTCAACCTGTCCACTTGTTTGAGGGTGATAAGGAGATGCAATTCTATGGTTAACATCATATTTTGCCAATGCTTTCCTAAAAACACCATGTATAAAATGAGAGCCACCATCAGTAATTAAAAACCTAGGAACACCAAACCTTGGGAAAATGATGTCCTTAAGCATCTTCATTGCTGTGGCATGATCTGCACTTTTGGTTGGAATTGCCTCAACCCACTTTGTAACATAATCAATTGCAACCAAAATATGAGTATGCTTTGTCTTCGAGGCTGGGAAAGGTCCCATAAAATCAAAACCCCACACATCAAATGGTTCAAGTGGTAAAGAATAATTCATAGGCATTTCATTTCTCCTACCAATATTTCCTACTCTTTGACATTTATCACAAGATTTAACATATTCATGGCAGTCTTTAAATAAATTAGGCCAATAGAAACCAGATTGTAATACCTTTGCTGCTGTGCGATCTCCTGCATGATGCCCTCCATATGGACTATCATGACAATCTCTTATTATAGCCTGTTGTTCATGCTCAGGTATACAACGTCTAATAATACCATCTACACTTTTCTTATAAAGGAAAGGACCATCCCAAAAATAATGTCTAAGATCATAAAAGAATCTCTTTCTTTGTTGATAAGTAAAGTGTGGAGGTAATACTTTTCCAACAATAAAATTTGCATATTTAGCGAACCAAGGAGATGCAGCCTTAACACTGGATATATTAATATTTGCAAGTTGTTCATTAACAAAGCTATCATTAATAGGAATAGGATCATCAGGTATATTTTCCATTCTAGAGAGATGACCAGCTACTTGGTTATCTTCTCCTTTCCTATCAACAATGTGTAAATCAAATTCTTGCAATAAAAGTACCCATCTTATGAATCTAGGCTTAGCATGTTTCTTTTTCTTCAAGTATTTAATAGCAGAATGATCAGTATGAATTGTCACTTTCGAATCAGTGTTATAGGGTCTAAACTTGTCACAAGCAAATAGTACTGCTAAAAATTCTTTTTCAGTTCTAGCATAATTTCTTTGGGCAGCATCAAGTGTTCTACTAGCATAATAAATAACATTCAGTTTCTTATCAACCCTTTGACCCAAAACAGGCCCAACAACATAATCACTAGCATCACCCATAATTTCAAAGGGCAATTTCCAATCAGGAGGTTGAATAATAGGAGCAGTTATTAAAGTATTCTTCAAAATATGAAAAGATTCAATGCAATCATCATTAAAAGAGAAAGGAACATCCTTTTGCAAAAGATTGGTTAGAGGTTTTGATATTTTGGAGAAGTCCTTAATGAACCTACGGTAAAAACCTGCATGCCCAAGAAAACTTCTTATACCTTTTATATCCTTTGGGTATGGTAGCTTCTCAATAGCTTCTATCTTGCCTGGATCAACTTCTATTCCATCTCCAGAAATCTTATGTCCTAGAACAATTCCTTCGGTAACCATAAAGTGACACTTCTCCCAATTGAGAACTAGATGTTGATCTTCACAACGCTGCAAAACTTTGTTAAGATTGAACAAGCAATTATCGAAAGAAGTACCATACACATAAAAATCATCCATAAAGACTTCCATTATCTTCTCAATGTAATCAGCAAATATAGCATTCGTGCATCTTTGAAAAGTAGCAGGAGCATTACATAAACCTAATGGCATTCTTCTATAAGCAAAAGTACCAAATGGGCAAGTAAAAGTGGTCTTTTCTTGATCATCCTTATGGACAGGAATTTGTGAGAAACCTGAATAGCCATCTAGATAACAAAAGTTAGAGTGTTTAGATAACCTTTCTAACATTTGATCAATAAATGGCAATGGGTAATGATCTTTTCTAGTTGCTTTGTTTAATTTCCTGTAATCAATGCACATCCTATAGCCAACAACAGTACGTTGAGCCACAAGTTCATTCTCATCATTTGGAACAACAGTCATTCCACCCTTTTTAGGAACACAATGGACAGGACTAACCCACTTACTATCAGCTATAGGATAAATGATACCAGCTTCCATGAGTCTTATTACCTCCTTTCTTACCACTTCTTTCATTTTGGGATGGAGACGGCGTTGATAATCAACAACAGGTTTTGCATCCTCTTCCAAATTAATTTTGTGCATACATAGAGCTGGGCTTATACCTTTAAGATCATCAAGAGAGTATCCAATAGCTGGTCTATGAGCTTTTAGTACATCAAGTAATTTCTCTTCTTCTTCAGCTGAAAGGTTAGCACTAATAATGACAGGATATATGTTCTTATCATCTAAGTATGCATATTTCAGATTATCAGGCAAAGGTTTCAATTCAAAACTAGGATCCCCTTTAGGTGGTGGTAACACTCCTAAATTATCAGGTGGGATATGCAACTGTAATTGTGGTGGTTGTTGCCATAATATTTGTTCCAGAGCCTCTTTTTCCTCATCATTAAATGGTTCATCTTGATTAAGCATATAACGTTCTACAACATCTGTTGAAGCTACAGCTATAGAAGCAAGAGTTTCAATTATATCTTCAGAAATTGGCTCTTTCACAGCATGTTTATTAGCAAATTTGGAAAAATTGAACTCAAGTCTTTCATTATCACATTTAATAAACACTTTCTCTTTAAGCAAATTAATTTCAGCCCCAACAGTACGCAAGAAAGGTCTACCAAAAATGATAGGACGAAATGAATCTTGAGGGCAACCAAGCACAATAAAATCAGCAGGATATTTTATTTTACCAACTAGAACTTCAACATCTCTAACAATTCCAAAAGGACTGGTATAGTCTTTATTAGCAAGTTGAATTGTCATACCTGTCCCCTCCATAACAATAGGATCAATGTCAGGCTTGATTTCAAGATAGAGAGAATATGGAATGACACTAATGCTTGACCCAATATCACATAGACCATGATAACTTGAAGTCCCAATAGAGCATGATATTATAGGTTTTCCCGCGTTGGTCGAATTACCTCTGATAATTTTAGTAGCATCTTCACATAGATAGACATCAACAGTATCTTCTTCATTTAATTGTTTGATAACAGAAATTTGAATATTGACTTCCACCTGTTCATATGGCTTCGGACATTTCCTTTTTACTCTTGTTAGTAACAGTAGTAAGGAAATTTTTCTTAACTTGGTTTGGATATGGGGGTGGCTCAACATACTCCTCAATTCTCACAGATGACACTGGCTCTATCTGTTTAATAACTTTAGGAATAACAATAGATTGTTTAACAGGTTCAACATAAGTTTCAAACCCACTTTTAGGAATACAGATATGCTCAGCAAAAGATTTAGCTATTTCAAGTATAACATAAGGATCAAGATTAAATGTATCACTCATATTTTGAAACAAGATAGAAGTAGAGAAGGTCTCCACACATGAATATCCGTAATCAAAATAAGGTTTATTACCTTTATCAAGTTCCCAGTGTCCAGTATTTTCAGAAATAGTTTCCAATAGATTCCATGCTTATTCTTCAGTATTATTTGTAAAACTCCCACCAGATGAATTGTCTAGAATTTCCTTATGCTTCATAGGCAGCCTCACATTAAAATTTATCAATATAAGTTTCTTTGTAAGATCATGACAAGGATTCTCACGAAGGAGTGCCTTCAGTCTCCCCCAAGCATGAGTAATACTCTCTCCCAGATGTGGCCAGAAATTGAATATATTGTAGCGGCTCTCATAAGCTTCTCTGGGAGTAAAATATTTAATAAAGAAAATCTTCCTCAATACACTCCATTCAGTAGTGGCTCCTTCATCCAAAGACCTGAACCAAATACGAGCATCACCAGATAAAGACATAAATAATAACTTCCTTTTCACATAGTCCTCAGAAATACCAGGAATCCTGAATAAGCCACATATTTCTTCAATCAGTTCAATGTGTTCACGTGCAGTTTTAGTTCCATCTCCTGAAAATGCATTCTTCGTAACTCTTTCAACATGGCCAGTGGGAATTTTAAATCCCACTTCAGGTATCTTAGACACAACAGTTTCAACCACTTTAGCAGTAGTGGTATAAGCACTTTCATAAAGAGTAAGGTGCAGCGAGGTACTTGTATTCAAGGGACATGAGACATCTAACCTTTGCTTTATCAAGGCCACTACTCATATTTGCTTTCACATTAAACTTTAATCATTCAAGATGCTATGAAAGGGGAATGAGAGCTTGACACCAAGTATTACCATTGCATTCAATAACTTAAGTAGAATAGTTTGGAGGATAGATGAAACTTATGCATGTTTTACTTCTACTCATTTATATATCTTTTCCAAAGTGTCCACCTTTTATATTCAGATTTTCATCTTCACTCTATGACCTATTGATGGCTCCCAAGTGCAGGAGATCAATTGTAGCACCTTTCAATTAGAAAAGGTTGTCGAACCCACGAGGAGCTGAAGGTATTGGTTAGAAAGGATGATAAATAAAACAATAAAAGATGCAAATGTTTTTGGGATTTTTGGTTGTATAGTTGCAAAAGAAATAAAAATGCTTTAAGACAAATGGTAGCAAATAGAAAGCTCTCAAAGAGAGAGAAAGCCCAATCCTCTATGTGGCAAGAGGACAAGCTCAAGTGATGTGTAACGTATAAGTGGAAAACGTTCCCGAGGGCGGCATGGATATCACTAGGCATAGAGATTTATTAAACAACACGTTGCATATCTTGTCAAGTTTTAATCTTCTTTGGGGCGGAGCCATAACTAGGCATAGCTAAATAATTAAACTACAACCCCTTATGATGGATCATGTGGCCAATTTAATGAATTGCACAAGAATTATTAAGACATAAAGTCCCACCATAGCATTACACTCTAAGGTCCCCGANAGCTCAAGTGATGTGTGTCTTATATGTGGAAAACGTTCCTGAGGGCGGCATGGATATCACTAGGCATAGAGATTTATTAAACAACACGTTGCATATCTTGTCAAGTTTTAATCTTCTTGGGGCGGAGCCATAACTAGGCATAGCTAAATAATTAAACTACAACCCCTTATGATGGATCATGTGGCCAATTTAATGACTTGCACAAGAATTATTAAGACATAAAGTCCCACCATAGCATTACACTCTAAGGTCCCCGACACTACTACCCACATAATATAACTGCATGACTCTGTCTTGGGCTTAGTTGTCCTCCCAAGTCTTCCTCAATTCATTACACTACATTGTTCTCCTATGAGCCCTTTAAAGGTGAAGTGTTGTGCAGTCGACGTTCGCACAACACCATCATAGAATCACATAAAAAATAAACTCTTGACAAAATACCAACACATGTTATATATAAATCATTGCCAATTCATCCTATGCCCTCAGGAACATATGGGAACTACTCACAACGTGCAAACATGATCATAATCAGTGGCATAAAGGGTACAACACAATCTGAAATAAATACTTCACCACCAAATAATGACAAGTACCCAATCACAAACATGAATATGAGCACTAGCCAATGATCTAGGGTATAGCAACTCTCAAACTATGAGGGGAACAGAGTGGATCACGGAGATGGTGATGGAGATGGTGCTGGTGATGGTGATGACGGTGATGTAGAGGCCTCCTCCCACGCCAAGGAGGAGAGGTGATGATGGTGGCGATTTCCCCCCTCTCCGGAGCTCCGGAGCAGCAGGATCTGACCCCCTTCAGAGAGAATCAGGAGCTCCGCCGCCGCCACGGCCTTAGATAATTCGGGGAAAATTAGGGCGTTCCTCTTCGGCGAAGACGAAGGTGTTGGTAAAAAGCCCCACGCGAGGAGGTGCTCGAGGTCCTACTTGGTGGGTCCCACGCGGCTAGGTACATGGGCCGCGTGGGCCCACCCCATTTGGCCCTCGTGGCCCTCCTGTCTTCGGTCTTCTTTCCTCCACCCTTCTCCTGATGAAAAACTGGCGTGGTATTTTTCCTTTAATTATTTGACTCCGCGAAACTCCTGAAACAATAAAAACAAGAAAAGGGGGGGGGGGGGGGGGGGGTATTCTGCTTCCCAGATGTTAAATGCCAAAAATAGGGACATTGTATGAAAGTCCCATAAATCATCTAAAACATGCAAAACATCGATATAACAATGCAAATAACATACCAATATGATAATATAAGATATAAAATGATGATATAAAATGCACGTATCACCGTGCAACCCCTCCATTCCCTTTTTTATATTCTTCCTTCCTTACATTTTTTTGTCCCTATGCAGCGTATACACGTTATTTTCTTTTTTTCATCGGTTAATTAAACACTGCTGATTACCGTCGTTTAATGCGCCCGTTTGTACTTTTTTTTTGCATGGCACGTATGTATCTCTTCCAATGAATTGTTCCTCTTTGTGTTTTTCTATTTTTTTGTATAATTTTAAAATGTATTTTACATAAATAAATTATTGCATAATTTTATTTTTAATTTTATTTTAGGCAAGTGGTTTTGCGTGAGCGTGTCCCTGCTATTGTTCTTTTTTATTGCTTGATCATTTCGTTTCCTCTCGCGCGTGAGCTGGTCCCTTTCGTTGCTTTCTATTCCCTTTTCTTCTTGCGTCCCCACGCTATTTTTCTTAATTTTTTATTGCTAGAGTTTAAAAATGGCTGCAATAAAACTTGAATGAAAATAAAAAAGTTCAAATTTTCTATTCCCTTTTTTATCGAAACATGTATTTCTTAAAAAAAATCATTTTTCTTAGATCAAACTCATTTTAAATTCCCCTTTTAAGCCAATGGCTTTTTAGGGGAAACAATAGTAGGCGGGGATAAAAAATACACTTTCTACTAGTATAAACAATAGGAATGAAATATAACTAACACTTTCTAGTAGTATGGATATTGAAACTTGTATTTGATCGGTAACTTCTTTGTTAGGTCCTTGGTAACACATTCTACTAGTTTTTTTACTTGGTAATTTGTGTGCTAGATATTTGGTAACATGTTTACTAGTTATAAGATTGGTAACTTCTTTGCTAGGTGCTTGGTAACATATTTTATTAAAATTTTTTAGCTTGGTAACATGTATGCTATATACTTGGTAACATCTTTACTAGTTTTAAGATTGTTAACTTGCTTACTATGTGCTTGGTAACATCATCTACTAGTTTTTAGCTTGATAACTTGTGTGCTAGTTACTTGGTAACATGTTTAATAATTTTAAGATTGATAACTTGTTTGCTATGTGTTTGGTAACATCATCTACTAGTTTTTATCATGGTAACTTGCTTGCTGGATACTTGATAACATGTTTACTAGTTTTAAGATTGATAACTTGCTTGTCATGTGCTTGCTAACACCATCTAATAGTTTTTAGGTTGGTAAGTTGTGTGCTAGATACTTGGTAACATGTTTAATAATTTCAAGATTGATAACTTGCTTGCTATGGTTTGGTAACATCGTCTACAAGTTTTTAGCCCAGTAACTAATTGCTAGATACTTGGTAACATGTTACTAGTTTTAAGATTGATAACTTGCTTGCCATGTGCTTGGTAACATCGTCTACTAGTTTTTAGCTTGATAACTTGTATTCTAGATACTTGGTAACACCTTTACTAGTTTAAGTTTTGGTAATAACATCATACTAGCTTTTCTCACATGGATAACTGTTATGCCAAAGTCTTGGTAATAATATCTAGTTTTACCCCGCTTGATAACTTGCCTGATATGCGATTGGTAACATCATGCTAGTCTTGCTCACATCGATAACTTATAAGGTATAGTCTTGGTAATAAAGTTTGTAGTATCCTCAGCGTGATAACTTGTTTCATATCCATATGGTAACATCATACTAGTTTTCTTTCACATTGATAACTTGTAGTATATAGACCTGATAATAAAGTTTTAGTATATCTCGCCTGATAACTTGTTTGATATGCGGCTGGTAACATCGTACTAGTTTTGCTCATCGATAAATTTTATGTCAAAGTCTTGGTAATAAGGCCTAGTTTTCCCCTGATAATTTGTTTGATATACGATTGGTAACATCATAGTAGTTTTCTTCACATTATAATTTTGTAGGTTGTAGTCTTGGTAATAAAGCTTTTATTATCCCCGCCTGATAACTTGTTTGGTATGCGTCTGCTAACATCCTACTAGTTTTGTCACATTGATAACTTGTAGGCTATAGCCCTGATAATAAAGTTTTAGTATCCTCGCCTGATAACTTGTTTGATATGCGGCTGGTAACATCGTACTAGTTTTGTTCACATCGATAACTTTTATGCCAAAGTCTTGGTAATAATGCCTAGTATTCCCCGACTGATAACTTGATTGATATGTGATTGCAAACATCATACTAGTTTTGCTCACATCAATAACTTGTAGGCTATAGCCTTGATAATAAAGTTTTATCATTCCCACGCTGATAACATATTTGATATGCGGTTGGTTTGATCATATCGATAACTTTAATGCCAAAGTCTTGGTAATAATGCGTAGTTTTCTCTGCCCGATAACTTTCTTAATATTCAATTGGTAACATCATACAAGTTCTGCTCGCATCAATAACATATAGACTATAGTCGTGATAATAAAGTTTTTACTATCCCTGTCTGATAAAACTCCAATTGGAAGTGATGGATTTCAGTTGGAAGTGCTTTTTCTCCCACCCATTTTATTTTTTACCCTAATAATCACTATCCCAAAAAGGGAATTGAATTTGAGAGGGAAACAGTTTGTTCTCGCTAGAATTTTTTTTTGAAAACTAGCAGTGAATAGTTTCTCAACCCAATATGTGCTTACGCTCGAAAAAAGGGAATAGGCCCGGCAGCCCAGTTAACTTTTGCCCCACTATGGCCCATGCGCGAGACAAAGGGAATAGGCCCGACAGGCCGAATAAGGAAAAACGCGGGCTTCCATCTTTTCCATTTTCGGAAACAACACCTGGTCGGAAACCGCGCGATGGAAACGATTCCATCAAGCGCGCGTTAGCTAGACGCCTCATTGAGTTGTGCAGCGCAAAGAGATGGCGCTGAGCAACTTAACACTATGACTCCTCTACAGGCACTCGAACTAGGACACCTATGCAATATCAAGAAAATTGGGGCAACAAAAACTTGAAGCAAATACCCATAAATCACTGCAACATATCGCATGTGATTTCACGACATTTAGCGTGTGCTTTCAGAACATATCAGGTGAATTTATGAAACATCACAAGTTACTAACCTCAAAATCATCATCCATGGCGACCCCGTAATCGGCACCGCCGGCTATAAACACGGCTAGCCAGAGACCCATCGGCGCTAGATCCATGATCCTCAGCTTGTTCCCACCTGCTCCATCGTCTCCCTCACGGTCGCCATAGTCACAACGAGGGATCAGATGGCGTTGCATGCATGCTGGCCTACGGAGGGTGGCGTGTAAAACTGCAAACGCGCGGGCAAGCAAACATTACTGAGTACTAGTAGTACAGTGGAAAAGTTGGGTGTTTTCTTTTGGAAAAAGCAGAGTGCAAGGAAAATAGTCAGTTAAACCGAGCTGCCCCTCTTTGCGACTATTGAGTGTGGTACAACGGAAGACATGCAGAGCATTTGTGATCGGTAATCTTATAAAAAAAAAGGCTTACTAGTATTCTTACAGCCATATTGTAAAATCAATGTGTAAAGACCTCATTTCTAGGTTATGGATGAAACCGAGCCTTTTTGCGACTGTTGAGTGTGGTACAGCGGAAGAGATGCAGAGCATTTGTGAACGCTAATGTTATAAAAAAAATTCTTACTAGTATTCTTACAGCCATATTGTAAATCCAATGTGTAAAGACCTCATTTCTAGGTTATGAACGAAATTACCGGTATCTTTTATACTGATTGCTTTTTGTGTGAATTATAATTGATGTGGGGGCAAAAAAATCTGTTTTAGAAATACGAAAATAGCACAATGGAAACGATTAGAAATTAATAACCGTTACCAAAAGCGGCAGCGTCACAAGGATTTATAATGTGGTGGCCCGACATGTGAGTTAATTAAACTCGACGTTGCGATAGCAGAGTAGTGGAGTAGTACTATTCTTCTTCCCGTAAAGCAATCCTGACAAGTCTCTACCGACGAAAGCCACGTCCAAAAAGGTGGGGCCCGAGGAACACCATCCTTCCCTTCCCCCGCTGCCCATTCCGTCTCTCTCCAATCTGGCAAGATTTTTCCTACACTGATTGTCAGTGAATTAAAGCCTTTTTGACAGTTGATTGGTACGAGTAGGGAAAAGTCATGGAGCACATCGTGGGGTAAGCAAGCTCAGCGGGATCTCCAGAGGAATCCTGTACCAAAAGCCACTGGAACCGCTGCCATGCCATTGTTTGACATGACAACACTAGGCAGCTTGGGATATCCAAATTTTAGCGCTCTTTGGATTGAAGGAATTTCATAGGAATTTTGGAGGATTCCAATCCATAAGAACTTTTCCTATGGAATATCTTTGCATCATAGGATTGACCCTTTCTATTTCCTAAGGAATCTATTCCTATGCCCCCTATTCCATAGGAATCTCAACATGAGCTCAAACCTCATTTTTATTCTTCCTTTGAGAAGTCCAATGCACTTATACTCTACGGCCTCCTTTGATTTGTAGGGTAGGAAAACCAAAGGATTAGGAAATATATAGGAATGGAGTGCCCTGCACAATCAGATCCTATGGGCACAGGATTCTCACAAATTGCTGTTTGATTACACCGTAGGAACATCAGAGGAACTTTCACATGAGGTCGGAGCTCATTTTTCTTCTCCCGTGAAAACCAACTACCTAGTTCCTATAGGAATTGTTCCTACAGGGTAGGATCCCATGAATCATACGTGTTCCGAAGGGAAAAATTCGTAGGAACTGAATCCTACAGAAATCCTAAGTAAATCCTTTGAATCAAAGGAGGCCTACCTCTCTCTACTCTCTCTCCTCATTCCTGCAAAATTCCTATGTTTGCTTCCTGCGCATCATCCAAAGGTAGCTTTTACAAAATTCCAGTGTTTTGAAATCCTATAAGAATCGAAATACATGCCATCTCAATACTCTGTTTTTCCTATTCCTATGTTTTGAAAATCCTGCAATCCAAAGAGGCCCTAGCTAGCATGTAGAAAATATGAATACGGTATCTTCCAACACAATCCTTTGCACAAGGTGATCTTTCCCTCACATGAAATTTAGTAAGTGCCCTTCAATCAGAAGCTGAAGCTTTTTTTGTAAAACTAAGCTTTATATATCGGGTGATGAAATATCATTACACTCATGATTGATCAGGCTAGCCACACAGGGCGGAGCTGATTCAGGTGGTGCATTCTCTCTTACAGCACTATGGCAAAATTTAGCAAGGTAGTGAGCTACTTGGTTTCTTAATCTGTTAATCTTTGACACCTTATAGTTTTGCATAGTATCCAACAGGTTCCCGATATCCTTCACAACACCGTAGCTACTCGAAGTAACTGCTGCATGACCCCATAATTTCAAATATTAGAGAAGAGTAGTCGTTCTCCAAGTGAATTGGTCCTACCTAAAATAGACATGATTTATCTGGTGCTTTGGAGGCCCGCTATAGCTTCAGCCATTTAACGCTTTGGGACGTATTCTATATTACACCAAGCGGCCAGGATAACTCTACATGTATTATTTCTGAGGACAGCAATCCATCCCCCTCTATGCTCATTCTCCGAGTAGCTACCGTCAAAGTTTGATTTTGCCCAGCCTGCTTCAGGTTTAGTCCAATTACCAGGAGCTTCTTTTTTGTGAGTATTTCTACTAGCAGCCTCCCCATGGATCAAACATTTTCCTTTTGGGTCAGCTAGCACTTCAATGTCCCTGTTGTCCTGGGAAAATATCAGAAGAAATTGTAAAAAAAGCAGACTAATCAACTCTACATTTACCATCACTAAAGTTTTTATTCATAGTAAATGTCGCAAATGATTTTGTATGGGTCAAGTAATAGATGCTTTCATCCCTTGCAAACTTGTGACTTATTTCTTCCAGCTGTTCTTTTCAGATAAGGTAATGTTCATCTCTGTGTTGAATAATTCTTAGGATCCAATGACATTGGATTTAAATACACAAACTACTTTATCGCAATTTTTCGGCTTTAGCACTCTTCATAAATATGGCTCCATTTTTCCCTTCAAGTGGCCTGTGACAAAAGGTATCTTTCTGTGGCTGTTGAAAAACATAGGATCGGACACCGACACAAATTCAATGCTTAGATTATTAGCTTTTCAATGCTTCCTTTAGGCTAGTCATAGTGGGGAGTAACATAGGGTGGTAACATACACATAAATCTAGACTATGTTACTCTCCATAGTGGGTAGTACCATATATGTGGTGTCATGCAAAACCACATTTAATAAGTTGTAGACTCATAGTGTCTTGGGATATGTGATGTTACAGTAACATATTATGTTACCACCTCTCTCTTTTTCTTCATTAATTATCTGACAAATCATCGTTTTTGCCTACATAACATCTATGTTACAAGTGAAGTTACCCCACTATGACTAGTCTTAGTAGTAGTATAATATAGATAAAAACGCTGGAACGTTTTTGACAGACCATGTCAGTTCTTCAATTACAGACCTATCATATAACCATTTGTAATCCCTTGGACAGCTGCTGCCCTGTGCTTTCTGATACAAGGATAATTTTCTCCCAGTAGTTCCATTATGCAGAAAAATAGAGTGCTTGGCGGTAATGTGCTCCAACTCTCCAAAGTTGCAACAATGAATGGGTTCATGCTATGTACGGTTTTGTTTTACTTTAAGATGGTCGGTATATTAAATTTAGCTTATTGGTTTAAATTTCATGGGTGTGTCAGATCATGCCTAAGTATTTTCTGAAAACTAGCATCGTTTTTTACTTTAGCATCTCTCTTTTTTGTAGGATGTGCGAGGCCTCAACATGTTGAAGACCTTGAAGACTGCTTCGAATCTTTTAATTTAATTTCACCTATTGTATTTTGTCCTAGCTTAAGAATCCGCTGATGAGCTCATGGCAATAGTTATCTCCAAACCGAATGTTGTCTCATGTATAATATTAAGCCTACTAGACTTGGAACTATTACCCACCAGCTATACACTGTACAATATTAACCCTCCCGTTTCTATGATATATTTTTGATCAAATTGTAATTTTGGATCTGCCAGTTATACCGTCAGCTGGTGAATGCTTCATATCAGCTGAGTCCCCAGGCTGATGTGCCTCTTGAGCGTGCACGACTGCCCCTAAATAAATAGTTCATGCTGCACATTATTTTCTAATTCTTGTACGTTATCATTCCTTTCCAATTATTCAGTTGAAGCTCTAAGCATTAGCTCAGCTCTTCATCTTTGTTTTTCATTTATTTCTGATCTCTTTGCCATTACACAAGACATTGAGCCTATATGAGGAGTAGGTTCGTAAATTTTTTTTTTGCTTATGAGAGGCCTGATATATACTGTCATTCAGTGAGTTGTTGCCGCTTAGTAATGTATCCTCATAGGAGGTGGAGAGTATTTATTCTGAGGATGAAGCAAGAATTAGATTTACCTTCCATGCTACCAAACTATCTTGGAATTTGTACAAAAGAATCTGACTGATGTTACTCTTTGTTCTGTTATAATAAAGACATGGGAAGAGTATCTTAGAAAACACAAATACACAACAATGATCTATGATTCCAACAGTATAATTCTACTTTTATGACAATGTTCTATGATCACGACAGTATAGTGCTACTTTATGTACCACTTTAAACAACACACTTTAGTGAAATATTTCTTTCATATGAATTTTAAGGAATTAACATGTATGAGTGATCTTGCCAGATGAACTATTTTTTGTAAATTCAAGGATAATTCATCATACTACTTCAAAATATAGAAATAATGATGTGTTTACAAAAATAAATATTTAGGGAAGTTTATAAATTTAATTGAGACGTCTGTGCAAGGGCAAGCTTACCCTACCAACCAGGGCACCGATGAAAATTTTATAACATTAACATGCTCTTGTGTTTTTCAGGTAACAGTTTACAGTTTACCTGATCATATAACATGGTATTCTTGCGTAATATAATAGAGCCTCAGCTTATAGGATGTTATATTGCATAGTGGATTATATCTATTAGGCTGTCTTCAGGAGAAAGGGGGATGACCGAGACGATTTTTTTCAACCATGTTTACATATCCGGGGCATCATATGGTCATCAGGACGGTGGTGGTGGCTGACTGGTTGCTTCAGCATGATGGAAGTGTGTTTGAAGTTCATTGACGGTTGTTACTTGGTTTTGTAGGGAACATTAGTTATTCGATTGTTTAGTTATTCATAAATTGCAATGTGGTAAAATTTATGCGTTGGGTTTTCTTTCCCTGTTTTATGAATGTTTTTGAAATGTGAAATCGTCGATCTATTCATGCCAAATGGTCGGTGAGCATTTTATTTGCAAGAAGTTACAGAAACATATATGCTCAATACCAGCTGATCAACAAGTGTGTATCGATGAGTGGGTATGCATATCTCCACGGTTTGAAATTTGGCAAAAGATATTTTGAAATAATAGTTATTGTTTTGTTGAGACTTATACTTGAAAATGTGTATAATCGTAACAGTCATGGACTCAAAAGAGCATGATGAACCAATAAGTATATAATAGTTAACCGATATATAGTAAATAAATATCGTGCATTGCACGTGCACGCTAACTAGTGACGGTAAATGAACGTGGAGGTGCCATCAGACGAACGATGAGGATGCCCCCCTGAGGATGCCCTCTCTGCCAGGTAGTCCACGGACATTTAAAGGAGTAATAATAACTACATCATGTAGGAGACATGAAACATGAATTGTAAATTGGAATCAAAATTAAAATTATGGGAGAACTCTCGTTGGTATTTACAGGTATGTGGTTTGGTATCTATGTCACTTTTCTACGGTTTCTGTCAGAAATGTACAATATTGTGTCATGGAAGGAGAAAGAGTTTGAAGATCTCGAAAATTTGCTATTTTCTTTTAGACTTCACTTTGTAATCACTGGAGTCAGCTCATGTATCTCTACCATGTACTATTTGCTACTATAAATATATATATGGTATTGATTTTGATTTTTTTTGTAAATTTGAATCAATTGGCTAATATAGTAATCAGTAATTGATAACTAGCCCACATCAAATCGACCTCTTGAATAAAAAATAGGAATATATAAGAGCTAACAATGAAATATCTAAAAAAATATAAACAGTAAAACTATAGTGCCTCGATATAGGGATATATGTTTAAAGTTTTAAGTATAGAATCACAAAAATCAGTGCACTAAAATGGTAATATCTAAATTATCAATGGAAATTCCAAAAAATTATCAAAGACATATATTCTGAAACATTAAGATAACAGATAACAATAAGAATAACAACAAAAGACTCAATTTCAACATAGTGGCTACAAATTTTACTACAAGGGGTCTTAATACTACAAAAGCATCTAGGGATTTATCTTCTAGTTCTAGCATTGCTAGAAATGTTCAATTCAACATAGTTAGGGCTGAGGAAATTATCACTTGAAAAATAAATAGTGGCAATGTAAGAGCATTCTTCCCTATATCGACTTGCTAGGATGAACTAACAACCGAAAGTTTTCTCTTGCCTCAGTTAAAATACTAAGAATATGACGGGTAGTTGAAGTTTTCTCTTTTAGGGTCTGAGGTAGAATAGGCCAGATAGAAGAAGTCATGTTTATTATCTGTTATTGCTCCATCGGAGTATCAGATGGAGTGGGCTGGATTACAAAGTCCACGGATTGTGGATTTCTTTTCTTAAGTAGCGCTTCCATTTGCTGAAATAACATTTGCAAATTTCATGAACCGTCAGATGTGAAATAAAATTGATGGTATTTTAAGGTAAATGACTATGTTAATGGATGCAAAAGAAAAGTAGCTTCAAAATCTTGTCATATTTACATTGTACCTTCCAAATCTTGTCAAATTTACATTGTACCTTCCAACTGCTTTGGAGCAACATCAAACAGCTGCCACCATAATTTTTCTTTTTCAGAACAAAGCCTGATATTGTGAAACCTAGCAACAAGGTAGAGAGATCCAGCAACAATGTAGTTGTGGTTTAAATTGTACTACCAACATAGTCCGAAGTCTGCATAGGTGGAGAACCAGGTCGGGAATAATGAGGTTGCCAAATCCATGAAGAAACATATGACAACATAGCACAAATAACTTACTTTTTTTTTAGATTTACCGCGGATATCCCCAAATTCCTAAGAGACACCTTTACTGGCTCATAGGAAAGCTGTGTATTGAAGTCGTATCTAATGGTTGAAAGCAATAGTGCCACCCCTACAAAAGTTAAGGCCTTCCGCTTCTCAAGAAGCTCCTATTTTTAATTTAGAGAAGTTCAATAATATTAGACGGGAAACATTATAAAGAACATGATAACTGCCAACACTAGTACTAGAAAGCGAGAGGTTGCCGACACCTTCTGATTGATTCTGCGAGTAGCATCAGTGTTTTTCATAAACGTTGTTTCATGTGCCACGACAACGACACATTCTTCAATATTCAAACCAATAAAGTTGCAAACAGTCGCAACAGTCTGAAAGAAATAAAGGGTTAGAAACAAACCTTAGTCGGTAAATGAATTATTAGAAATAGTATGAAGATATTTGCTGCATCGTATACATGTGGCTCAGCGCATACACAAATTCCTTTTCGGTGAAGAAGTAACCACGGCAGTAAGAAGAATAGCACCTAAAATCAATGGAAATTACTGGGAGGAAAGTAAATAGCAGCATAACTAGTTTTTAATCTTACAATCTAGCGTTTTTGGCCATTGCGATTGTGATCTGGACTTGCAACAACAAAAGAAAATTTCCAGCTTTTGTCAAGAGCACCCAAATTCAACCAAATGCAACCCGCGCCCACGGATTGCCAGACATTGCTATGCATGCTACCGTGTGATTCAGAGCACAGATCGGGATATTTCTAGTGTAATTCAAAATTTCGGTGGACAGGAGGGCAGAAGAGGATGGGCGCTTATAGCTGGAGCCCGAGGCCGATGCCGCGGAGGAAGGAGCAGTAGGTGGCCTGGAGTTGGACCTCCTAGGTGGCACCCACGCAGTCCCGCCTTGATGGCGACCTGCAATCAGTTTCCTCCTTGCTTAGGTACCTTGACCGCCCCGCTCGCCCCAGATGCCACCCTACTACTCCATCGGCCACCGCCACTCAACCGAAGAATTCCAAGCCGTAGGCCAGGGGAAGGCGGATTCACAAGCCGAGCACACCGCGACAAATACGGCCGCTACCTCCCAGGGAGCCACCTTCTACGGTCCCCGGTGCTGATGTCATCTTGGTTAGGGTTCCGGGGGTTCGTACCTTGAAGAGGGACGCCATTGTTGCGGCAACCGCATGAGGTCGAAAGCTCCAACAACAAGAAGGGGCAACAACGGGGGCGCGCCGAGAGGCTGGGAACAGAAGGGAATGGCGTCGATGGTTGTGTTTGGGTTGGGGAGACGCTAAGAGAGAGAGGACGAGAAGAGGAGGAAGAGGAGGCGGAAGGGCGGGGGCGGCGAGCGAGCGGATGCTTCTCCTTCCCTACTGCAATGCGTCGGTCCCAATCCCCTCCTCTCCTTTTTTTTCTCGATCTGAATGAAAGCTTGGCAGCGAATCCCGTTCGATGTTGATCACTTCTGTTGTTGAGCGTCCATAGCAGGTCAGTCCAGTAACAAAGTTAATGTGCTCGAGGCCCAATTCACCGCAAAAGCTCAATTTGATCTGCAGAGTAGCGTCCCTAGGGATAACTGGCCTAGGTGGGTGTCTGAATCACATCCAACGGCCAGAAACATCCTGATGCTGTGATCGAACGGCCAAAAACGCTAATGGAGTGAGAGGCCTCCTCTTTGGCTCAATTATAATATCCCTAACTAGAAGGAAAGCGATGAAGTTGTCCACAATAGCTCTTGTGCGACGTTGCTGAGCGCGTAAATAGGCAAGGACCACACGGGCGATAAAACTGTCGTCAACGAAGTGAGGTTATGTTAAGACAGGTGGATCCCACTTATTTGCCACGGCATCGAGTCAAACATGCCCCCATGCCCGACTGAGCTAGCCCGACTCACCCCGTGCCGATGTGCCCGATTGAGGCCGCCCCCTTCTTCTTCTCCAATGGCAGTGGAGCTTTCGTTCTTGGTAGCGGTGGACCTTTCGTTCAGCGTTGAATGTGGTGAGTGAAGTCGAAAGCCTAGTCCTATTCCCCTTCGTGTCGATTTAGATCTGACCCTAGCATTTGAAACCTAGATTGTGGGCGGATGGGCGGAATGAGATGGAGCCGCCAGAGACAACTTCGAATCGGTTATGCCCGCATTTCTCCAACCTTATTTTGAAAGCGATTTGGGCCTCGTCCGCTTCTGCTATCTCACACTGCATGCCATTCACAAATAGGGGGATGATGCTACGCGGACCTTCGAATTGACGGTCAAATTCTTTCCATCTAAGGCGAAGCTAGTTGATGGTAGCGTGCGGAACATTGAGAGAGATACAATTGTGAAATGGGAGATTGAATTTGCATAGATTGATCCACAAGACCTACAGAACATGGAAGAGAAGGCCATGAAAAATGTGGTGGAGAAAATTGGGGAGAGTATTATTTGGGGTCCAGAGCAAGAAGTAACATTGTTGCGGTTCGATAATTGGAAGGGCGAGTATGGGAGAATTAAGGATGGTGAAGAGATGGCTGATGAAATTGATCGGCAAGATGGTTGGACAAGCAAACGGGCTACCTTTCATGCGGAGCTCGTTCATCTAAAATTTGATTCAAAGGTTGGATATGTGTCCTCAAAGTTGGCTTCATGGATGGTAGATGATGATTGGGCTTCACAGAGGCAGATAATGCCGATACGTACTGAAGTGACAATATTAGCCGAGGAGGCTAATGCAGATGCACAAGAGGGCTATCGTGGTGCTGCAAGGGGTGCTTGTGTTGATTAGAATTCAGTAGAATTAGATGACCCTACTGATTTGGTTATTGCACCAATGGCTTGCAAGAGGGCTATCATGGTGCTGCAAGGCGTGTTTGTGTTGATTTGAATTCAGTTGAATTAGATGAACCTACTAATTTGATCATTGCACCAATGGCTTACACTGTGATGGCCAAAAAAATTGGCATTCCAGTAGATAATAGAGATAAGGAGGAGAGGGATGAAGCTAGTTTGCCTGCTGATGCTAATAGAGATTCAACTGAAGATTTGGATGGAGAGTTGATGGAAGATTGATGTCTACTACACACTTTTATTCTTGTAGACTTGTTGGGCCTCCAAGCGCAGATGTTTGTAGGACAACGACAAATTTCCCTTAAGTGAGTAACCCAAGGTTTATCGAATCCACGGGAGGTAGAGGTCAAAGATGTCCCTCTCAAGCAACCCTGCAATTAAGATACAAGAAGTCTCTTGTGTCCCCAACACACCTAATACAATTGTTAGTTGTATAGGTGCACTAGTTCGGCGAAGAGATGGTAAAATGCTAGTGATATAGATGGTAAAAGGTGATTTTGTAATTCTGTAATAAAAATGGCAGCAAGCAAACAAGTGACAAAAGTGATTAAAAACGGTGTATCAATGCTTGGAAACAAGGCCTAGGCTTCATACTTTCACTAGTAACTACTCTCAACATCATTAACATAATTAAACACATGATAGTTCCCACAAAAATACATGCGTGGTAGACGTTACTCGGAGATCATTCTTTTGTCGATCAAATAGGATGAGAATTGCGTAGGGCTACGAAAAGCACACCTTAAAGTTCGTATTCCACATCTATGGACACTTCATGCTGTCACTATCCGCATCCAAAGATAGTACTAACAAACACCACAACCTATTTCTTAAATAGTCTCTTTCTTCAATAACACAAGCATCAAGAAACCTCATGATCTATTCAATCTAACAAATAAAGAACAAACTCATGATGAAGATCCTTCCTATCTATTATCCATAGAGTCACACACGGCACCAGTCGGCACAGTGGAAACCAGGGTACCACGGGCCGGCCTGCCAGGGCCCACAAGGTTCTGCGGACGATTTTCGCTAAGGACCAGGCTCTCCAAGCCTGGCGAGCCTCGCGAGGGTTTTTTCCTCGCGAGGGATCTTTTCCCCTCGGCGAGAGTTCTCTCCCTTGGCGAGGGACCGCTCCTCGACAAGGCGTCTCCGGCGCCACCCGCAATTCTGCTAAGGACCAAGCTGAAGGACTCGGCGAGGCTTCTTTGCCTCGCGAGGCTCCTTCCTCGCGAAGCCATCTCTGCCTCCGCGGCAGAGCGCACATGGGCTCTGCGCCATGTGCAGAGTGACGCGCATGCCTGCGCGTGATGACGACGACGCCGCAGTTGCTGTTTCCATGTATAAGCAGTCAACAAAGCGGCACCAAGCAAAGCGGACAACGAGTATTGCCGTTTTGGTGATAAGGGAACCATCTGCAGCTACGCTCCAAGGGCGACGTCACCGTGGGTCACATCCCACCTCAGCAAGCACCAGCCCACCGTCCGGCTGGCCGGTGGCCTTTTTCAGCTTTGGTGACGCCGCTCCCCTGCCGTGGACCGCGTCCACGAGCTTTACCTTTATGGTGGACTCCGCCTTTATCGTGCACCCTGCCTCCTTCCGCGTCGTGATGTGGTAACCCTTCCCGCCCAAATGTTTGGGCAGAAGAGGTCCAAGACGCCTATAAAAGGAGGAGGAGCACGCCCAAGCAAAGGGTTCAATCTTTGGTTCGATCTGGAGCTTAGACGAAACCCTAGATCTGAAGACTAGCAAGTAGCCATTGTTAGCCACCCCGAGCTCGACAAGCTCTCCTTGTACTGTAGACCTCTCCAAGCAGTGCAATACACCATAGCAGGACGTAGGGGTTTTACCTCCCAAAGAGGGCCCTAAACCTGGGTAAGATCCTGTGTCCATCTCTGCAGTGTGTCCCGCAGCAAGTCCGACGAGCACCGTCGCCGGAGCAAGTTGAGGGTTGTTTGACTCCGCGTTCAGCCCCTTACACGATACCTTGAGAGACATCCCTAGTTCCTGGGACAGATCTCCGACATTTGGCGCGCCAGGTAGGGGGCTGAGGCGCGTCTTCATCCTCGACACAGCCATGGCCGGCTCTCGTGCCGAACGTCTCGCTCGCCGGACGGCTAGCGCCGCCACTGCTCCTGCAGGCCGCCCGCGCGGCCGCCCGCGTGGGAACTCTGCCCCAGAGCGCCACGTCGACCCCGAGCCCCGCGTCGAGCACCCGGAGGACGACGACATCGACCACGCTGAGGACGACCTTGGCGAGGAGGAAGCCTCCTCTCTGCACCCGTCGCAGGACCGTGCTGCTTCTTCGCTGGGCCGCCCTGCGCCCAGCCCGGCGACTGCGCTTCTCATGGCGCAGGAGCTGCTACAGTACCGCCCCACGCCAGAGGCTCAGGAGGCCTGGCTCAACCGCGTCTCCGAGCTCATCGGCGCCACTCGTGCCGCCGCTCCTGCACCGTCTCGCTCGCTGGTCCTCTCTGCCCGCGCAGGGGACGTAGCGCACGGCGCGCCTCACGCTCCTCCCGTTCCTCCTCGTCACCCCGCGCCCGCTCCCGCTCCAGCTCCACCGGCTCCACCGCAACCCGCTCCAGTGGGGGCTCCCCCTCGCGACGGCCGCGCTGCATCGCACGCGTCGTCGCCACACGACTACCAAATCGTGCAGCGAGCCCCCGAGGACGCACGCGTGAGCATCGAGCGCGGGCAAGACCGCCGCAACCGCGCCGTCCAGGATGTCGCCACCATTGGGCGCCACCTCCGCGTCACCCTCGCCAACGGCACGGTCACCTACGGTACGACGACAGCGTTCACTCGCAGCCTCCATCGCGTCGTCTGGCCGGTCAAGTTCCGGCCGGATCTTCCTCCGCGTTACGACGGCAAGAACAACCCCCTGGAGTTCCTGCAGCTCTACACTCTGGCCATCCAGGCCACCGGGGGCGACGACAGGGTCATGGCGAACTGGTTCCCCATGGCCCTCAAGGACTCCGCGTCCTCATGGCTCACCAGCCTCCCCGCCGAGTCCATCAACACTTGGGAGGACCTCTGCCGGTGCTTCGTCGCCAACTTCAAGGGCATGTACGAGCGCAGCCTCACCTACAACGACCTCCGCGCCGTGCGCCAGAAGCCCGGCGAGACCCTCCGTAAGTACATCCAGCGCTTCAGCCAGGTGCGCAACAAGATCCCCAACGCCACCGACGCGCAGGTCATGTCGGCCTTCCAGGCTGGAGTGACCGACGTGCGGATGCTCGAGAAGCTTGGCATCCATGACAACATCACCACCGTCGTCAAGCTCTTCGACTTGGCGGACAAGTGCGCCAAGGCTGAAGAGGGCCGCTTGTTCGTCAAGAACGAGCCAGGGGATCCCGCCGAGGGGTCTAAGAAGAAGAAATCCTCTGAGAAGCGCACGACTACTGCGATCCTCGCGGCTGAGCCTGACGCCAAGCAGCCTCGCCAAGCTGCCACTCCAGCCGCAGGACCCGAGAAGAAGGACGATCGCCCTTTCTGCATCTACCACCACAGGCACTCCCACGCCACCGAGGACTTGTACGACCTCAAGAGGCTTCGCGAGGCTCGCGAGGGAAATGATCGGCAGCAGGGCCGCGGAGGCCGCGGCGGCGGCCGCGGCAGCCGCGGGGGGCGACGCTGGAACAACTACAACGACAACTACCAGCAAAACCCCCAGGCTAACGCCGTCCAACCTGCGAACGACAACCTGCCTGCTGAGGCTGACGAGGGCTACCAGGTGCCTCGTGGAGCTGCTTGCATTCTTGACGGGGCTCAGGCCCCCCGCTCGAACCGCCACTTCAAGCAACTCGCTCGCGAGGTCGCGGCAGCCCTTCCTGGAGTCGAGGCCTCCAGGCCCCTCAAGTGGTCCCAGTGCCCCATCACCTTTGACTCCACCGACCACCCCAAGTCCACCTCGACTGTGGGCACCATCCCGCTGGTCTGCACCCCCACCATCAACAACATCGCCGTCTCCAAGACGCTCATTGATGGGGGTGCCGGCCTCAACGTCATCTCTGTCGAGACTTTCGAGAAGCTGCAGGTGCCCTACGAGCGGCTCATGCCCACCAGGCCCTTCTCGGGGGTGACAGAGGGTCTTACCACCCCATTGGGGCAGGTGAGGCTCGCCATCACTTTCGGCACCCAGGCCAACTACCGCACCGAGCTGATCGACTTCGACATCGCGCACATCGGCGTGCCCTACAACGCCTCCTCGGTTACCCCGCCCTCGCCAAGTTCATGGCGGTGACCCACCACGCCTACAACCTCGTCAAGCTCCCTGGCTCGGGTGGCACCATCGTCATCCGCGGCGTGGTCTCGGACGCCCTGTACGCCGCGCAAGCGGCCTACAAGGCTGCCGCGGTGGTGTCACCCGCTGACGAGGACGAGGAACCCCTCCCGAGGCCCCCCGCGAAGAAGAAGCAGCTGTTCTCTCAGGAGAAGGCCGCGACGAAGCAAGTGCCTCTTCAGGCAAACAGCTCGGGGCTAGCATCACCATCGGCGCCAACCTGCCTCCAAATAGGAAAGCGCGCTCGTCGCCTTCCTCAGGGCAAACGCTGACATGTTCGCACGGACACCGTCAGATATGTCCGGAGTACCGAGGGAGGTGATCGAGCACCACTTAGCCGTGTGTCCAAACGCACGCCCCGTCAAGAAAAAAGCGCGGCGCCAGGCGCCAGAGAAGCAAGATTTCATCGTCAAGGAGGTGGAAAAGCTGAAGGAAGGCCAGCATCATCAAGGATGTGATCCACCCCACTTGGCTCGCCAACGGTGTGGTCGTCCCCAAGCACACCGGAGGAAGCCGCCTCTGCATCGACTTCACCAACCTCAACAAGGCCATAGAGCAGATGCAACCTCCTCGTCGCCTCAAGGACATGCAACGCTTGGCGGGATGTATGGCCAGCCTTGGCCGTTTCATCTCCAAGTTCGGCGAGAGGGCGCTACCATTTTTCAAGATCATGAAGAGGTCCGGTCCCTTCAAGTGGACCCCTGAAGCAGCAAAGGCCTTTGAGGACCTGAAGAAATACCTGGCGAGCCCACCCATCATGGTTGCCCCACGCCCTCGCGAGCCTCTGAAGCTATATCTTGCAGCCACTCCTCACACGACAAGCGCGGTCTTGGTGGCTGAAAGGGAAGAGCCAGTCCTCACCAAGCAGACCACCGCCTCGCCATGCCCAGAACCACCCGACAAGGAAACACCCTCGTCAAGCACCCAGCCTCCTGCCGAGCCTCCCCAAACAGAGCCTCAAGAAACCCTTGCCGAGGACTCCACCAAGCCTGGAGAGGAGCCAGCCGCTGCCACGCCAACAACTACCCTCGTCGAGCATCCCGTCTACTTCGTCAGCACAGTGCTGCGGGACGCTCGCGAGCGCTACCCCATGCAGCAAAAGCTCCTCTTCTCGCTCCTCATCGCCTCCAAGAAGCTGCGCCACTACTTCCAGGGCCACCCCATCAAGGTGGTCACCTCATATCCCCTGGAGCAAGTCCTGCGCAACCCAAATGCGACAGATCGCGTCGCAGGCTGGGGCATCGAGCTACAACCTTTCGAGCTGGAGTTTGACACCACCAGGGTCATCAAGGGCAGGGCGCTGGCCGATTTCACGAAGAAGAAGAGCCTCCAGAGGAGGAAGCTACAGCTTCAGGTGGGACGAAACCAGGCCCCTGGACCATGCACTTCGACGGCGCCTTCACGGCCAGGAGTGCGGGGGCTGGTGCCGTCCTCACCTCACCAACAGGCGACAAGATCTACTACGCCGTCCAGCTATGCTTCAAGAACAACGACAAGGTCTCCAACAACATCGCCGAATATGAAGGTCTCCTCGCCGGGCTCAGAGCCGCCATCGCCCTCGGCATCAAGCGCATCCTCATCAAGGGCGACTCCCAGCTCCTCGTCTTCTCCAACAAAAGCTACACGCCTAAGGACACCTACATGGTGGCCTACCTTGAAGAGGTACGCAAGCTGGAGAAGCACTTCAGGGTCATGGAGCTCAAGCACATCCCGCGAGCAGAAAATCAGGAAGCAGATGACCTCGCCAGGCGAGCAGCAAGAAGGGAAGCCCAAAAGCCTGGAGTTTTCGAGGAGAGGCTCACCAAGGCCTCCGTCAAGCAACCAGCGGCTGGCACCAGCATCGACGAGGAGCTCCCACCAGCCCCATCAAGTGGAGCACCAAACTGTGGTTTGCCCTCAGGCGATCGCTTGCTGCTGACTCTGGTGCGCCAAGACACCGGCTGGATCGACGAGATCAAGAGCTACCTGCAAAACCGAGCCCTCCCCGAAGACGACGCTGAAGCCGAAAGAATTGCTCGCCAGGCCAAGTCCTACTGCCTCCACGACGGAGACCTGTACCATAAGCGCCCCAATGGGGTTGCGTTGCAGGGCGTCCCTACCGAGGAAGGCCGCCAGCTCATCAACGACATCCACAGCGGCGAGTGCGGCCACCATTCTTCCTCGCGCACCCTTACAGGCAAGGTCTTCCGGAGTGGCTTCTACTGGCCCTCGGTGCTTCAAGATGCAGCTGCCATCGTCCAATCCTGCGACGCATGCCAATTCCACGCCAAGCAAATCCACCAGCCCGCGCAAGGACTCTAGACGATCCCGCTCTCCTGGCCCTTCGCGGTCTGGGGGCTGGACCTGTTGGGACCCTTCCCGCGAGCGCTCGGGGGCTACCGCTACCTCTACGTCGCCATCGACAAATTCACCAAGTGGCCTGAGGTGGAACCCGTGCGCACCATCCCGGCGAAATCGGCGGTAAAATTCATAAGGAGCCTGGTCTGTCGCTTCGGCATGCCCAATCGCATCATCACCGACAACGGCTCACAATTCATCAGCGGCGCCTTCAAGTCATACTGCGGCAGCCTCGGCGCCCAAATCTGCTACGCCTCGGTGGCGCACCCACGAAGCAACGGGCAAGCCGAGCGAGCCAACGCCGAGGTGCTCAAGGGCCTCAAGACGAGAAGTTTCAACCGCCTCAAGGCCAGCGGCAAGCACTGGATCGACGAGCTCCCCTCGGTGCTCTGGTCCATCCGCACCACGCCAACAAAGCCAACTGGTGAGACGCCGTTCTCCCTCGTCTATGGTGCTGAAGCCGTCCTCCCCAGCGAGATCACTCATGGCTCTCCGCGAGTCTTGGCCTTCAAGGAGGCTGAGGTGGACGAACTCCGCAACGACGACCTGCTGCTGCTTGAAGGGCTCCACCGCAATGCGGCCCTGAGAGCGGCAAGGTACCAGTAAGACCTCCGTATCTACCACAGCCGCCACATCCGCCCGCGCACTCTCGAAGCAGGAGACCTCGTCCTGAGGAGAATCCTCTCCAGGGCAGGCCTCCACAAGCTCTCGCCAATGTGGGAAGGCCCCTACAGAGTCGTGCACGTCGCCAGGCCTGGCTCTGCGTGGCTCGAGACGGAGGACGGCATCCCTGTCGCCAACCCCTGGAACATCCAGCATCTGCGCAAGTTCTACCCCTGATCGCCCTCGGCGAGCAATTTTTTGCATCAAGGGAGAGCCACGCGCCATCATCCTCCACGAGGAAAAACTTCGGGCTCCCCTCTCTACTATACGTTGTCGCGGGCCATTC
This sequence comes from Puccinellia tenuiflora, assembly GCA_012064385.1. Taxonomy (NCBI): domain Eukaryota; kingdom Viridiplantae; phylum Streptophyta; class Magnoliopsida; order Poales; family Poaceae; genus Puccinellia; species Puccinellia tenuiflora. The sequence goes on along the minus strand of QRDG01002465.1, from coordinate 1,544,431 downwards.
GAGAAGACTCCCAAGCCACCAAGCCTCGGCAAGGTAACCTCTTCAGGCACCATGCCTTGGCGAGGTGGATCCCCATGCCGGTCATGGTGGAACGCAGGCTCCAAGCCACCCCCGCATAGGGGCCCCCTCTGAGCTCTCCCTACATGCGTCGCCACGAGCACGCCCCCTCGAGAGTCTCAGCCACAGCATGTGGAACCCCATGCCTGACATGTTGGATTTTTTGTGTTTCTGGCCACGCCAGTGTAATGAACATCTGTTTCAGGTCATTTCGAACCTTTGCGCATCGCGCCAGCATATTTCGTTGCTTCGGTAAGCTGTTATGTTGTTGCTATTTATTCTCGCTCGTATGATCCCTCCTGTGTATCTCACGAGCGGGGGCTAGCATGGTGCCATGCCACGGGAGCATCCCGGCAGCGCCTCAAACCCAAGGGATCCGAGCTCTGAACTTGCGGGTCAGCTCTCATGCATGTCAACTCCCAAGGAGCTCTGAACTCATGGGTCAGCTCCCGCGCACGTCAACTCACCAAGGATCACCAAAAACCTTGGTGCCTGTTCTCCTCGCGAGACACACATGAAGGAACCTACGAGCACCATGAGTTATCTAGCTATCTATTGCTTGTGGGTATGCCTATCTGTCCAAGTGCAGGAAACAAGCCTCAGGCACCCTCTCCAAGGCAACAGCGCCTCGCCAGGGAACCAACACCCTCTCCAAGGCGAAAACGCCTCGTCAAGCTAAGGCCCTGTTTGTTTGGTCTGGAGCTTGAGCTTAAGCAGCTTTTGGGTGTTTGGAAGCACAAGCTGAGCCAAACACTTAATTTCTACCCATTAGCTTTTACAAGCGCTTATCAGTTTTGTACATCAAGCTGGGAAGCACGTCCCCGGGCGCTTTGCACAGCTTGCCGCAGCTTCCTGACTTAAAATCCAACCGGTACCACATGCTGCCCTTGATGTTTATGCTATTTACGGTCACTTTGCCATCGCAGAATCTTTCGGAACTACTGTACGTATGAATCCATCATGTGTATAATGAGTCAACGACCCGCAGCAGTTCGGAAAAGAAAAAAATACAACGATCCATACGCTGGCTCTTTCCTCTCCCTATCTGTTAGTAACTTATTATTTCCCCGTATGTGTTAGTACTTAGTACTCTTATCTTATTTCTTCTAAAATCTATAAAGCTTATTTCTTCCAAATATTGGATATCTCCCGTACGTGTTATGTTAATCAGGGAAAATTTGGATATCTATGTGTTGAACATATCATTTATGATTATAATAGCAATGCATATATGTTAATATATTTTTCTAGTTTTATTATTATAATCATTTATCAATAAACATAAGAATATCTTTTACCCGAAAAATGTGCTAAACATATTATTTGAGATAGTACAAAGTATAAATCAAGTCATGTCAGTACATATACATCATCTTCAGTATATAAGGGTACTTCAGACTTTCACCAGCAGCTACGTATCCACTAGCCGTTCTAGAAACATGTTGCCAAACAACAACTTTACATTCCACCAGTCCAGCTCCAGCTGCTTTTAAGAATCTACCAGCTCCAGCTGCTTATCGTTCAGCAGCAGCTCAAACAAACAGGCACTAAGTCTAAATACTTGTTTGATTTTCCTCTCGCTGGTTTTTGCCCCTCGAGTCTCTTTTCTCTCTCCTATGCCTCATGGGCTGCTTGCACGTCGAAGGGGGGCCCCAAGCATCGCGCTTCGAGGAGCTCTTACTTCTTGAGGCCTCACACACCCCCCGGCCTTGTGGAGCCCTGACTCTCACATACCGAAGCGGCGGTGGTGTAGCGCTAAGAGAGGGTCCTAAGACGTAGAGCGAAAAAGACATGAAGGGGAAAGACAAAAGCCTCCCGAGGGACGTCCACAAGCACATTCCAATAAGCTTAACGAGTCTTTACAAAGTCTTACAACCAAAATGACTAAGGTAAAATGTGCCCCGCGCACGTCCACCTACAGGAAGGAGCTTACGCTGTCGCGCCTCCTGAGGTGCCCGCTCCGTCCACGGTAGCCTCCGCCTCCAGGGCAGATTCCTCGCCGTCGCCTTCGTCTTCATCGACCAAGACTTGGTCGTATTTCCTGGCGAGCACCTTAGCGGCTTCCCGCGCCTTGCTGCGGATGTCGACCGGCGCCATCACGGCCTCGAGGTCGAACGAGGGCCAGAGCCTCAAGAGGTTGCTGAAGACGCGGCTGGTGGCGAGGACGAGGAGATTGCGGCTCTCCTCCATGACGCGCTCGTTGAAGCGCTTTGTGACCTCTTAAAGCTTCGCGAGGAATTGCCCGAAGAAGAGCGTGTACGCGGCCTCGTCGTCGCTCCCTCCTGAGGGAAAGTGGGGGACCTCGATCCTCATGTCGTCCCCGACGGCATTCGCGTGGAGCACTAGGTCGTGGAGCATGCGCTGGCGCTGGCGCGTCATGGCCCGGCCGTGCTGCGCGGTGTCTCGCGCCTGCTCCGCGAGGTCCGCGGCCGGCCCCACCTGCTGCTGGAGGTCGCTCAGGTCCGCCTTCAGGGCGACAATCTCCCTCTCCGCGCGAGTCTGCGCCTCCTTGGCGCGCTGGAGGTAGGAGGTCATCTCCTTCTCCTGCTTTTGAAGCCCCTCGACCTGGTGCAGAAGCTCGTTGCGCTTTGTTGTGAAGCGCTCCTCTTGCTTCTTGGCCTTGGCATCATAGTCATCGGCGAGGTTTTGGCGGATGCGTTCGACCCTGGCGTCGGCCTCCTCCTGGACCCTTTTCTGCTTTAGCGCGAAGTCAGCGTTGGCCCTGTCATGACGCTCCTTGTGGGTGGCCTCGCTCCTGGCCACCGAGTTCTCCCGCTCCTGCAGCTGCCCCTCGCGGGTGGCCTGGGCTCCCTCCAGCAGATGGACCTGCTCCTCGCGCTGGTCCAGCTCTTTCTCCCGGAGGGAGAGCTCTGCCTCGCGAGGCGCCAGCTGCCCCTCACGGGCGTCTAGCAGCTCGCGGAGCTCTTTCAGGCTGGCCCTTGCGGCCTCGGACTCTGCGGCGAGTTTTTGCTCAGCGGCCGCTAGCTCCTGGTGCTTGGCGTCGGTCTCCGCCTCCAGCGCCTCCCGGGCGGCGTCCAGCTGGTCCATGACCTCCGCCGCCTCCCGCTTGACGCTGTCGCGGGTCTCCTTGGCGAAGCGCATCACCTCTTCGCGCGCCGCTTGGGCCGTCGCATCCTGCCGGCGGCACATCTCCACCCTCTCGTGGAGGAGGGCCCAGGCGTCGGCAAGCTTTGCCCGCTCCTCCTCCCGGGCGCGTTCTTCCTCGGCGTATTGCACCTCCAGCTCGTCAAGCGCCTGCCGCGCTTGGCCGAAGACGACCCTGCGGCGGGCCGTGCGAGGGCGCGGCTCCTGCAGCGCCAAGGTCCCCGCGTCGTCGCGGGGCGCAGATGCCTCGACGCTCGTCGAGGCACCCGGGGCCTCCTGCCTCGGGATCATGGCCGCTTCGGGTGCGGCCTGGGGGCTGGCGCAGGCGCTTCCCTCGTTGCCCACATCGAGAGCCCTCTGGGGGCTGGGCGTCCTCTCGCCCCCGGCTCCGCTGTTCGGGGGCTCCAGAGGTGCCTCCACCTCCGGCTCTTCAGGGGCGCTCCCCGCCCTTTCCATGGTGGCCGCGTCCGCCGCGGCCTCGGGCGCGTCCGCCCTCCTTGTGGGAGCCTCCCCCACCTCTGGTGGCGGCTCCATGACGATCTCCTCATCCACTGCTTCTTCTTCCGCGTGGTGCTCGGCCGCAGGAGGAGTAACAGCCCGAGTTGGTGGAGGCGTCGCCACTTCAATCACCTCCTCCGCGCGGTGCTCAACCGTGGGGGGAGAAGCATCCTTAGCTGGAGGCGACGTCGCCTCTTCAACCGCCATCGCCTCCGCGCGGTGCTCGCCTGCGGGAGGAACGGCCTCTAGCTGCGGCTCGTCAGCCACCTGCTGCGGCCCGTCGGCCGCCTGCTGCGGCTCGTCGGCCGCCTGCTGCGGCTCATCGGCCACAGGCGTCTCCTCGGCGGCGCTGGCGGTCTCCCCAAGCTTGCGGAGATGCCGCCTCTTCGGCGCCGTGGGTACGCTGAAGAAACACAAACAAGCGAAGACCCTTCAGGAGGGGATTCTCAGAAGCAAAATGCTGAAAGGAAAGGCAAGGACCAAAACTTACTCGTCGGCCGCTCTCCACACCCTCTTCTTCCCCTTGGGTGGCTGCAGGGTGATCGCTCCGGCCTCCTCGAGAGGCGCAGCTGCCTCCTCGTGAGGAGCATCTCTCGTGGCGGCCCCGGCGTCCCTGTCGTGGAGGAGCTTGGAGCGGGGTTCGCAGCGTCCCCCCGTGCCGCTTCTTCTCTCCTCCGCGGTGCGCCGAACCATGCGGAAGGCGTCCTCGTCGCTGCCGGAGGAGATCACTTCGACGTCCTCGCCAGCCGGTGCGCTCCTTGAGGAGCCCGCGTCACCTCCTGAGGGATTGGCGCCTCTCGAGGCCTCTTCCTCGCCGGAGGGGTTGGCGTTTCTCGAGGCCCCATCCTCGCCGGAGGGGTCAGCACCCCTCGGGGCCGCGTCCTCGCCAGAGTCTTCTCCTTCATCCGGCTCCGGCGACTCGTCCATGTACTCTGGCTCCGCCGCCCACGGATTGGTGCGGGGCCCGCGGTGCCCCACGGGCACGATTGCCCCACTCGTCGAACGCCGGCAGGCGCCTGCGGTGTTCTTCCACACTCTCCACAATGAAGTTGAAGAGCGTTTTGGCCTCCTCGGTGGAAGGGGACGGGATGTCCTTCGTGGCGAAGAGGATCCCCATAATCGGGTACAACACCTCCCCCGCGAGGTTGTCCGCGCACAGGTGCATCCTGTCCCCCTTGCCGATGTACCACCATACCGGCTCCGAATGCTGCTGAAGAGGGGCGATGCGGCGCCTCGTGAAGTCCTTGGCCACCATCTGGCCGGTGAGCCCGCCAACGCGAAGCCTCCGTATGCACTCGTACACACCGTCGAGCTCCGCGCCTTCGAAGTCCGCGCTCGCCCAGCGCGCCCACTTCCTCGGCGGCGCCTCGGGCACCTCCAGAAGAGGGTTGGTCCCCTTGGTGTCAACGAAGAGCCACCTCTCGCGGAACTTCTCCACCTTCTTCGTCACCTTGGTGATGGCGTTCTCGCCGCACCAGGCGATGGGAATATAGATCTCGCTCCTGGCGTCGGCGATGCGGAACGACACGCATCCAAGCCGCTCATTCTGCGCGGTGGACCGAAGGGAGTAGAAGCTGCGAAAAAGCGCTACCGAGGGGCGAATGCCGACGTACGCCTCGCAGAGGTAGGCGAAGATGGCGAGGATAAGGATGGAGTTGGGGTGGAGATGAAGAAGCTGGATCTGGTACGTCTCCAGGATCGCGAAGAGGAAGTCGGAGAAGGGAGGAACAAGGCCGGCGTAGAGAGTATGGAGAAAAATGGGGTAGTACCCCTCAGGAAGCCTGCTGCCGGTCGGCCTCATCTCGGTGACGCCATGCTCGTTGGTGTTCGAGGCCGCCAGGTAGCGCACCTTCGCCATCGCCGCCGCGTTGATGCGTGACGGCGGCAGCGCCGCCACAAGCGCGGCACCCCGTGCCGCCGCTGCTGACGTGCCGGCTTGCATCGTGGCCTTGCCCTTCGGGTCAGCGGCTGCTCTCTTGGGTGCCATTGATGCTTGATGCTTGAAGACGAAGACCTCGGGAGCGATGCGCTTTGGGAAGAAGGAGATGTTTTGAAGAAGAGGGCGGCGGAGTAATGGGAGAAGTGATGGGCGCAGTCTGCGCGCCAGGCTTTATTGACCGGTTGCCCCGGACGTGGCGGGCCCACCGGGCTACCCGTGAAGCCGAGGAGATCGTGGCCGCAGGCGCAACCGCTGCGCTCCACGTGTCGCGGCCCTGTCAAGCATCTTTGGCCCCTCGACGCTTCGCCTGCGTCCATGGGCCTCGGCGTGCCCGTCGCGGGCCCGGGGGCTACTGTCGGCATAGTGGAAACCAGGGTACCACGGGCCGGCCTGCCAGGGCCCACAAGGTTCTGCGGACGATTTTCGCTAAGGACCAGGCTCTCCAAGCCTGGCGAGCCTCGCGAGGGATCTTTTCCCCTCGGCGAGAGTTCTCTCCCTTGGCGAGGGACCGCTCCTCGACAAGGCGCCTCCGACGCCTAGTCGCAATTCTGCTAAGGACCAAGCTGAAGGACTCGGCGAGGCTTCTTTGCCTCGCGAGGCTCCTTCCTCGCGAAGCCATCTCTGCCTCCGCGGCAGAGCGCACATGGGCTCTGCGCCATGTGCAGAGTGACGCGCGCGCCTGCGCGCGATGACGACGACGCCGCAGTTGCTGTTTCCATGTATAAAGCAGTCAACAAAGCGGCACCAAGCAAAGCGGACAACGAGTATTGCCGTTTTGGTGATAAGGGAACCGTCTGCAGCTACGCTCCAAGGGCGACGTCACCGTGGGTCACATCCCACCTCAGCAAGCGCCAGCCCACCGTCCGGCTGGCCGGTGGCCTTTTTCAGCTTTGGTGACGCCGCTCCCCTGCCGTGGACCGCGTCCACGAGCTTTACCTTTATGGTGGACTCCGCCTTTATCGTGCACCCTGCCTCCTTCCGCGTCGTGATGTGGTAACCCTTCCCGCCCAAATGTTTGGGCAGAAGAGGTCCAAGACGCCTATAAAAGGAGGAGGAGCCCGCCCAAGCAAAGGGTTGAATCTTTGGTTCAATCTTTGGTTCGATCCAGACCTTAGACGAAACCATAGATCCGAAGACTAGCAAGTAGCCATTGTTAGCCACCCCGAGCTCGACAAGCTCTCCTTGTACTGTAGACCTCTCCAAGCAGTGCAATACACCATAGCAGGACGTAGGGGTTTTACCTTCCAAAGAGGGCCCTGAACCTGGGTAAGATCCTGTGTCCATCTCTGCAGTGTGTCCCGCAGCGAGTCCGTCGAGCACCGTCGCCGGAGCAAGTTGAGGGTTGTTTGACTCCGCGTTCAGCCCCTTACACGATACCTTGAGAGACATCCCTAGTTCCTGGGACAGATCTCCGATAGCACCCATCCTGTCACCGAGGTACCATGATCACAACGGTGGCTCCGGAAATTGTACTAAATAACACCGCTTGAGCAACATCATATCCATTACACATAGGAAAACATCATGTATTCAACTACACTAACAAGCTCATGATCACAACGAAGATCACATCATGGGAGAGAGAGATAACCACATAGCTGCTTGTATAAGCCTCAGCCCCGGTGAGGGACTACTCCCTCCTTATCGCGGGAAGCAGCGGTGTTGATGGAGATGGCCCCGGCGGTCGATCCCCGTCCCGGCAGGGTGCCGGAACAGGACCTTCTGAACCCCCGAAACTTGTCGGCGATGGCGGCGGAACTCTGTTGCATATTTGGGAAAATCCTCCGGGGGGTAGGGTTTTTGCATCGGGGATGATTTTATAGGCATCGGAGGCGACCGAGGGGGTTCCCGAGGGGCAGGGGCGACCTGCGGCCGCGGCCTCCTCCTGGGCCGCGGCTGGTACCTGCGGGGGGCCTTCTGGGCCTCAGCTGGACCTGCCCTTCTGGCTCCTGTCCTTATTTGGCCAATAAAAAATCGTCGTAAATTTTCGTCCAATTCCGGGAATATTTCCAGAAGTAACCTTCTGCAACAATTTCAGCACAAAACAGGGAACTGGCACTGGGCATCTTGTCAATAGGTTAGTCCGACAAAATGCATAAAAATGATGTAATATAATATTAAAAACATGTGACAACATCACAAAACTAGCATGGATCACTCAAAAATTATAGATACGTTTGAGACGTATCAGCATCCCCAAGCTTAACTCCTACTCGTCCTCGAGTAGGTAAGTGATAACAAAATAATTTTTGATGAGACATGCAACCAACACAAACATGATCAATATAGTAATGTAAAGCATATGATGTGAATGAAGTGATACAAAACAATTGTCTATAGTTGATAGCAAGAAAGCAATGAATAACCAAGTTGAATCATTCAAGCAAAACCTTTCATAAATAGTACGTTAAAGACATGAAAGCAATGTGATCCACATATTTGATTAATTCTCAAAGTTAACAATTCCATGAAAAAAGTGTTTGAGAATCAAAACAAAGAAGATTTAAGTTTTAGCAAAAAGCTTCAACTTCCAACGGTAAAGTCAATATAAAGATTCATGTTTAGACAATGCAATATGATCAATGATACCCAGGGTCAATGCTAGATGTTTGTTTTGGTGGAGATAGAAGGAAGAGGAAAACTGACTCAACATTAAAAGTAAAAGAAAGGCCCTTCGCAGAGGGAAGCAGGGATTAGTCATGTGCTAGAGCTTTTTGTTTTTTTATGAAACAGAAGTAAAACAATTTTGAGATATGCATGCTTTCGTCAATGACTTCACAACAGAGAAGCTATCTAGTCCCCCATAACAAGCAAGGTTTTTTAGACTTGTGAGAGCAGCTGGTTTTTAGAGGAGCGAGTACGCTCTTCTTTCTCCTTGGTTTCACCACTGTCCAATGTTTGAGCTGATTTCTCAGATTTGCATTGCACGGAGGAGAATGGTGAGTTATATTTATATTTTACTTAAGCTGCTCTCGGGTTGATTCAAGTGAAGACGTAATCCATCGACACCGGGTGAAAGGGGGGAAATGACCTTGCTCGTCACAAGTTATATCTAGCTCTCTACTGCTCCCTCATGAGCTTAAAAACAGAGGCACAAAAAGGAGTATTTTGAATTTTTAAAGATAGCGCATGACAAATTTACTTGGAATGGCAGGAAATACCATGCATAGGTAGATATGGTGGACTCAGCTGGCAAGATAGTTTGGCTTTGGGATTTGGATGCACGAGTGAACCATATACTCAGTACGAATTTTTCGGCTTAGCAAAGAAGGTATTTGAAGCAAACATCTAAAATTAACCAGTAACAGAGTAGCATAAGACATTTATCAATCATAACCATAAAAGCTCCTCACCATCTCCAACGTTGACCAAACAATTCTTTTGATGGAAAGATTAGCTTAAAGAATTAACAACTACGAAACACCACATAGTTTCAAGTTTTTAACAGTATTTCTTTACTAATCAATTCCACTCAAATAACCAGCAAGTTTAAGCATTCATCCTAATATCTCAAAACAAATGAGAAGCATCAAATATCCACACTATGATCTACAAGACTATGCAGGATTTCATTTCATTCCAATATCACATGGATAGCATTTTATAACAAATTAAACAAGCAATCATAGCAACTCTCTAATAAATATAAGTGAAGAACAAGAGAGTTTAACATCAACAACTAGCAGCTCTAAACAAGATAAAAGCTAAAAGCGAGAGCTTACTAGCAAACAAACTGTAGCTAAGAATACTCAACAAGATATAAGCGAAGCAAATGAGTATTCAAATGAAAAAGCGGAGCATGTCTCTCTCCCACACAAACAAAGCAAGGATCCAACAAGCATATGACCAGCAAACAAACAAAACAAAACTGAAAGTAAAAAGATGCTCCAAGCATAGCACATAATATGTAAAGTGATAAAAACTTAGTTCAACGAAGACGACCTCATGATAGTCGATGAAGAAGAGGGGATGCCTTGGGCATCCCCAAGCTTAGACGCTTGATGGTTCTTGATATTCAGAGGGGGTGCCATGGGGGCATCCCCAAGCTTGATCTCTGATCCATCTTCAATTTCTTCATTGTCCTCTCCTTTGGAACTTAAAAACTCTCTTCACACAAAACTTCTCATAAACTGATTAGAGGGTTAGTGCTCATAAATTAAAATGCACATGTGTTCAACTCAAGACAAATTGCAAAAAACTTTATTGGGCATTAGCTACTGTTTACTAAGCTTCAGTGTGGCACTCCTTTTCTAGAGTATCACATTTGACGATAGTAAAAGACGAATATAAATAAAAGCAGAATCTGTCAAAAACTGAACAGTCTGTAAAGATCGAATTGTTCGAGGCACTTATGTAGCTCAAATCAGAAAAGTCAAAACTAACGAAAGATAGCTAAAAGTATCAGTCTTGCTGTCTAAAAATTTCAGAAAAAGATAAAATTCAGAGGATTTTTAGATTTTCGAACAGTGAAGGACAAAATTCTGTTTCTGGACAGCAAAACAACACCTCGCACTTTCAATGCATTAGAGGCTAAACTTGACACAAAAAACCAAAAGAAAAAGATACAATGAAATTGCTACAGAGGCAACAACTTCATGACTCAAGAAAAACAAAAACAAACTGAAAGAAAAGAAAACATGGGTTGCTTCCTAACAAGCACTTTTCTTTAAGCCTTTTAACTAGGCATGATAATTTTAATGATGCTCTCATAAGAATAAGAGTTGGAACGCAAAAGAGAGCATCATGAAGCAAATATAAAACACATTTAAGTCTAACTCTCTTCCTATGCATAGGAATCTTGTAAGAAAATAAATCATTGGAGCATAAAGCAGTAAGCATAGGAAGACACAGCAAGTGCAACATTAAAACATTCAACATAAAGAGGGGAAACTTCATAAGATGAAAATTTATATAACCACACTTCCCTCTCTCATAATAACTTTCAGTAGAATCATAAGAAAACTCAATAACATAGCCATCACATAAAGCATTTTTCTTATGATTCACATGCATAAAAGTATTATTATTACTCTCCACATAAGTAAAATCTTTCTCATTAGTATTAGTGGGAGTAACACAATCATAATCATCATTGTAATCATCATAAATAGGAGGAATATCATAATCATAATAAACTTTTTCCTCAATAGTAGGTGGACTGAAAATATCACATTCATCATTATAATCATCATATATAGGAGGCATAGTATCATCAAAGCAAATTTCCTCCTTCCAACTTGGGGGACTAAAAAGATCATATTCATCAAAACCGGCATCCCCAAGCTTGCAATTTTCCATAGCATTAGCAACAATGGCATTTAAAGAAATCATACTAATAACATTATTACTAGCATGATTGTTATGCAAATAAAGTTCCATAGGTTTTTTAATTTTCTCTTCAAAAGCGTCATGACCAATTTCAAGATAAAGTTTATAAAGCTCTCTCATTTTTTCTTCTTTTCCATTAAGCCTAACTAGTGAAATAAAAACAAGAAACAAAAAGATTTAATTGCAAGATCTAAAGAAGATACCTTCAAGCTCTCACCTCCCCGGCAACGGCACCAACAAAGAGCTTGATGTCTACTACACACTTCTATTCTTGTAGACTTGTTGGGCCTCCAAGCGCAGAGGTTTGTAGGACAACAACAAATTTCCCTTAAGTGAGTAACCCAAGGTTTATCGAATCCATGGGAGGTAGAGGTCAAAGATATCCCTCTCAAGCAACCCTGCAATTAAGATACAAGAAGTCTCTTGTGTCCCCAACACACCTAATACAATTGTCAGTTGTATAGCTGCACTAGTTCGGCGAATAGATGGTAAAATGCAAGTGATATGGATGGCAAAAGGTGATTTTGTAATTCTGTAATAAAATGGCAGCAAGCAAACAAGTGACAAAAGTGACTAAAAACGGTGTATCAATGCTTGGAAACAAGGCCTAGGCTTCATACTTTCACTAGTGACTACGCTCAACATCATTAACATAATTAAACACATGATAGTTCCCACAAAAATACATGCGTGGTAGACGTTACTCGGAGATCATTCTTTTGTGGATCAAATAGGATGAGAATTGCGTAGGGCTACGAAAAGCACACCTTAAAGATCGTATTCCACATCTATGGACACTACATGCTGTCACTATCCGCATCCAAAGATAGTACTGATGACTCCCAAGTGCAGGAGATCAATTGTAGTACCTTTCAATGAGAAAAGGTTGTCGAACCCACGAGGAGCTGAAGGTATTGGTTAGAAAGAATGATAAATAAAACAATAAAAGATGCAAGTGTTTTTGGGATTTTTGGTTGTATAAATGCAAAAGAATAAAAATGCTTAAAATAAATAGTAGCAAGTAGAAAGCTCTCAAAGAGAGAGAAAGCCCAATCCTCTATGTGGCTAGAGGACGAGCTCAAGTGATGTGTGTCTTATATGTGGAAAATGTTCCCGAGGGCGGCATGGATATCACTAGGCATAGAGATTTATTAAACAACACGTTGTATATCTTGTCAAGTTTTAATCTTCTTGGGGCCGAGCCATAACTAGGCATAGCTAAATAATTAAACTACAACCCCTTATGATGGATCATGTGGCCAATTTAATGACTTGCACAAGAATTATTAAATCCCACCATAGCATTACACTCTAAGGTCCCCGACACTACTACCCACATAATATAACTGCATGACTCTGTCTTGGGCTTAGTTGTCCTCCCAAGTCTTCCTCAATTCATTACACTATGTTGTTCTCCTATGAGCCCTTTAAAGGTGAAGTGTTGTGCAGTCGAAGTTCGCACAACACCATCATAGAATCACATAAAAGATAAACTCTTGACAAAATACCAACACATGTTATATAAATCATTGCCAATTCATCCTATGCCCTCAGGAACATATATGGGAACTACTCACAACGTGCAAACATGATCATAATCAGTGGCATAAAGGGTACATCACAATCTGAAATAAATACTTCACCACCAAATAATGACAAGTACCCAATCACAAACATGAATAGGAGCACTAGCCAATGATCTAGGGTATAGCAACTCTCAAACTATGAGGGGAACGGAGTGGATCGCGGAGATGGTGATGGAGATGGTGCTAGTGATGGTGATGATGGTGATGTAGAGGCCTCCTCCCACGCCAAGGAGGAGAGGTTGAAGGGTCGCAGCATAGAAAACAAAAATTTCCTACGCAAAGATAGCGGAATAAACCCAACATCTAGATCCGATCTACGAGAGGTTGGTAGCAAGAAGGAGATCGAATCTCACCCTTGAAGAAAACCGTGAGTGTTTTGTCGAGGCAGGGGTTGGCTAGTCGATCCCCGCAACTAGACTCGTCTAGTCGCGAGGAGATGTATTGTCCAAGCGCCGCACGAGCAACGCCTCTGAGATATCCACACGTTCAGCTCGATGAAGACTCCACGTTCTTGATCCCGCAAGAGGTGGTGGAGAGGCTCGAGATCAACAGCACGACGACGGTGGCGTGGTGTGTATGGTGGAGATCCGACAGGGCTTCGCCAAGCGGTGTCGGGAGAGAGGAGGAGGAGGGGTGCGGCTAGGGTTGGAGGAGGGGTGGCGGCTAGGGCACCTTGGGGGGGAGCACATGGGTGCGGCACCCCTCCCCTGCCCCCTCCTTATATAGGAGGCCAGGGGGCTGCGCCCCACCCCCTCCTAGGGCCGGCGGCAAGGGGGGAGGCTTGGCCCCCAAGCAACCCCTAGGGTTTCGGCCGCCCCCCCCTTCTAGAAGCTTGGCCCGGCTGGGCCTTTGAGGGTATGGTGCGGCTGGCCCATTAGGCCAGCCCACTACCCCTTCATGCCTTGCGGGTCCCATACTCCTATGGGCCCCACTTCTAGACCCCTCTAGAACCTTCTAGAACTTTCCGGTACTTTACCGATAAATTCCCGAACCTTTCTAAACCGCCGTGGGCCAGCTACAGCGTGCCGTCTACGTGGGCCGGCTACAGCGTGCCGTCTGAAGCCCGCCGGATGAAGCAAGCCGCTTAGCCTACCCGGAGGCGGACGGCCGGCTAGAGCAGCCGGCCTCTACCAACCGACCAGTCCGTACTGGTAGGCCCAGATCGTCCAGCTCCTGTCGGACGTTACAGCTACAGTGTAATGATGAGATAGTACCAGCCGGCTCCAGAGTAGTGATGTCATAGGGGCAATTATGTAATCTCCTTGTAACCCGAAACCCTAGACGCTGCCTATATAAGGCGTGCATGGGCCTCCTGCGCGAGGCAAGCAAGCACGTTAGACAGACACACACAGGCAGATACGTAGATCATCGTCTTCCACCTCTAGCCGGCTGGACACCTCTAGCCGGCACCACCGCCATACAGCTCCAGGAGCATCTTTGTAGCTCGATTTGTGATCAATCAATAGAAACGAGAAGAGCAGGACGTAGGGGTGTTACCTCCACAAGGAGGGCCCCGAACCTGGGTAATTGACGTGTGTTTGCATGTTGGTTGCCCAATCCCGCGCGAGCATCCGATCGTCGCCTGCCCCATACTCTTTTCCATCTTTGATGGATATGCCGTGCTACCCACCACGACATTTGGCGCCCACCGTGGGGCTCGCGGCGAACGGAGTCACGTTCTGTGCGGGATCCCGGACTGTGGATGGTCGGCGGATCGTCTCCGGCCTCGTGCTCTCCATCGGCTCCGTCGGCTGCGTCCTCGACAACACCAACAGCTTCGCCGACGTGGACGTCGCCAGCGGAGGAACAATCGTCACCCTTGGCGATTTCCACGTCTACGTCGCCGTCGCCGCTCAGGAGTACCCGGAGGTGGTTTACTCGAGCTTGGCTCCTTCGATCTTCGACGCCAGCACCTGCAACGACGACTCCGCCTTCGGCTACCTCGACTCCGGCGACGCGGACCGCGACGTCGCCAAGCTCAGCGTCTACGCCGAGGTGCACATGGTCGAGCACGCGGCGGCAGGAGGCCCCGTCACCACCACCGTCCATGAAGCTGGCGAACCTTCACGCTACCAGCGCAACCTGGAGGCCGACTTCGAGCTGCTAAGCACCCCCATCGCGCCGAGTGCTGATCCAGTCAAGGCGGCGGCTGAACTCGAGAGGATGCGGCAGCAGATCTACGACAAGGCGCTAAACCTCGCGTCGACCCAGCGCCGGCTCAGCGCCACAATTCGCGAGTACAATTCGGCACACGGCTTCGAGCAGGCGGACCGCAACGCGGAGAAGCTGAATGAAGTCAGGCGCAAAGGAGGAGATCTTGGTGGTGCCATGAACCGAGCCGGCCAGGCGCATGAGCTTACCGACCTCAGCTTCCCCGAGTACAGCTGTCCTACGCAAAACATGAGGGCGGCGGAAGCAGCAGCCGCCGAGCTACCCTATCTCCAAGGCGAAGAACTACGTCAACAGATGTGCCGGGTTCGGCAACTCATCAACACGGCCAACCGGCAGCAGCGGGAAACGGAGGCAACGGCGAGCAAGGGGCACCATGAGCCGCCTCCAGGCTACGATGCAGCCGGCAAGTCCAAGCCGGGCGCAGAGGCGTCGTCCACGAGCCGCGGAAGGGCGAAGGACAAGCAACCGCGAGTCCACCGCGAGGGGAGCGCGAGCTCGCATCCTCGTGATCACGGCCGCGATCCGGCTGGACGACGTGAAGACGGCAACCGGAGCGAGCCTCGAACCGGACGGAACGTCAAGGAGCGAGTCGGCCACAAGGTCACCATCGACGAACGCCTGGGGCCGCTGGGACCAGAAACCAGCGACGACGCACGCCACCGCATCGACGTGCTCAAGCTGTCAAGCATCATCGAGGAAGAGGACATCGCTGCTCATCGCTGTTTCGGACCCCGCATCCGGAGCGAGCGATTCCCAAAGGGATTCACTCTCCCCAGGGACACACCTAAGTACAACGGCACCGCGAAGCCGGAAGACTGGCTCGCCGACTACGTCACGGCGGTCAACATCGCAGGCGGCAACAAGCGGGTGGCCGTGCGCTACGTGCCGCTCATGCTCCAGGGATCGGCACGGACTTGGCTCAACAGCCTTCCGAAGGAGAGCGTCAACAGCTGGCTGGACTTCGAGGAGGTGTTCAACCGCAATTTCACCGGCACCTACTTGCGCCCTGGCAACGCACAGCTGCTCGCGCTGTGCAAGCAGAAGGACGGCGAGTCGGACCGAGCTTACCTCACCCGGTGGACAAGCCTTCGCAACTCCTGCGAAGGAGTACTCGAACTCCAAGCCGTCCAGTACTTCATCCAAGGGTGCCGAGATCAGACACTGCTCAAGCACCGGCTCCTGAGGAAGAGCCCGAAGACCATGGCAGAGCTCATGGCAATCGCCGACGAGTACGCCACTGCCGACGCGGGCATGACCAACCCGATCCGACTCGACGAAGCCGGACGAATCATCACGACGGAGCCGGCTGCACGCCGCAGCCGGACGGAGAACCAAGACGGAGGAAAATCGACCCGGCGAGACTCCGACGCGGCCGGCAAGCGCAAGACTGCGGACGACCGTGTCGAGTCCAAGGTCGTCGCCACGACCGAGGGAAGGCCGGCAGGAGGCTTCGACAACCGCCGCATGAGGACGAGCGGCGACATGCGCCGGACAAGGGCGAGGAACAACTATGACTACATGCTCGATCAACCGTGCCGGAACCATGGCGACCGGCCAGCGAACCACACCGTCAGGCAATGCACTCTCGGACGCCCGAGGCCGCCACCGTACGAGCGACGAAACCCGCCTCGGGATGAAGCCGGACGGGACGATCGAAGACGCGACGACAGGCGACGCGAAGACAGGGATCGCGATGATCGCCAACGCGAAGAAGAAAGGGAGCGCCTTCCGGATCCGCCTCCAAGGGGTCCAGACGGCTACCAGAGTCCGGATGCCGCCTACATCGTATTCGTCAGCGAGCGCGACGACAAGCGAAGCCGGCGCGAACGATTCAAGGAAGTAAACGCGGTGGTTCCACCCGTCCCCCAGTACCTCAACTGGTCGCAGGAGCCGATCACGTGGGATCGCCGCGACCACCCGGAACTGATGCCCAACCCAGGCGGCTACGCTCTAGTCCTGGAGCCCATGATCATCTCCCCCTCCAAGCGCGCTTGCACTTTCTCGCGCGTCCTCATCGACGGAGGCAGCAGCATCAACATCCTCTACCGCGACACGTTGGAGAAGCTGGGCGTCTCCGAGTCCAGCTTGACGACAAGCCGGACGGTCTTCCACGGCATCGTGCCGGGACGAGCCGGATCGTCCATGGGCCTTATCCGGCTGGACGTCCTATTCGGCACCAAGAACAACCATCGCCGCGAGACCATCTCCTTCGAGGTGGTCGACCACTCCAGCGCCTACCACGCCATCCTCGGGCGGCCGGCGCTCGCCAAGTTTATGGCGGTACCCCACTACGCTTACCTCAAGATGAAGCTACCAGGCCCACGCGGGATCATCACCGTCGCCGGAGACTATAAACGCTCCATCGAATGCGCCTCCGACAGCGCGAAGGTGGCCGAGACCATGGTCTGCAATGAGGAGATGAAGCAATTCAAGCGTAAGGCTAGCGAGGAAAAGCTGGAGATCCCGGAGTCGGCCAAGCCGGCTGGCGAGTCGAACTTTCAGGCGGCCCGGGACACGAAGAAGATCTACTTCGACGACAGCGACAAGACCAAGTTCGTCTCCGTGGGGGCGAGCCTGGACCCCAAATAGGAAAGCGCGCTCGTCGAGTTCCTCCGTGAGAACCGGGACATCTTCGCGTGGTCCCCCAAGGACATGCCTGGTGTGCCGAGGGAACTCGCCGAGCACTCTCTTCACGTCCGGCCGGATGCCAAGCCGGTAAAACAGTCCCTGCGACGCTTCGCGGAAGGAAGAAGACAACTCATAGGAGAAGAGATAGCCCGGCTACTCGCGGCCGGGTTCATCAAAGAAGTGCAACACACGGAATGGCTAGCCAACCCGGTGATGGTGGAAAAGAAGAACAAGAAATGGCGGATGTGTATCGACTACACCCACCTCAACAAGGCTTGCCCTAAGACCCCTTCGCATTGCCGCGCAAGTGATCGACTCCACGGCCGGCTGCGACCTCCTCTCCCTCCTCGACGCCTACTCCGGCTACACCAAATTCCGCTGAACCCGGACGACCAGCTCAAGACCGCCTTCATCACCCCATACGGCCCGTACTGCTACACCACCATGCCGTTCGGCTTGAAGAACGCGGGAGCAACATACCAGCGCTGCATGCAGAAATGCCTGCACGACCAAATCGGTCGCAACGCGCACGCCTACGTCGACGACGTCGTCATCAAGACCAAGGAGAAGCATACCCTCCTCCTCGACCTCAAGGAAACCTTCGACAACCTCCGCCGCTTCCAGATGAAGCTCAACCCGGAGAAATGCGTGTTCGGCGTTCCAGCCGGACAGCTACTCGGCTACCTTGTGTCGGCACGAGGGATCGAGGCCAACCCGGAAAAATCGCCGCCATCGACAACATGCGACAGCCGAGAAGCGTCAAGGACATCCAGAAGTTTGCCGGGTGCCTAGCTTCCCTCAGCCGTTTCATCAGCCGGCTCGGGGAGAAGGCTCTCCCGCTCTACCACTTACTGAAGAAGACGGACAAGTTCGTCTGGAGTGACGCGGCCGACGCCGCCTTCAGGGAACTCAAGCGGGCAATGACCACCACCCCAGTCTTAGCACCGCCGACTCCAAAGGAGCCCATGCTCATGTACATCGCCGCCTCCAATCGAGTCGTCAGCGTGGTCCTAGTGGTGGAACGAGACGAACCCGGCAAGCAGCGGCCGGTTCAGCGGCCAGTCTACTACCTCAGTGAGGTGCTCTCACAGTCAAAGCAAAACTACCCGCATTACCAGAAGCTCGTCTACGGCGTGTACATGGCAACGAAGAAGCTGAAGCATTACTTTCAAGAGCACCCTATCAAAGTGATAAGCGACGCGCCGCTTGCCGAGATCATAGGCAACAAGGACGCAACCGGCAGAGTTGCGAAATGGGCGATCAACCTGACGGCGCACGGAGTCGAGTACGACAAGAGAACAGCGATCAAGTCGCAGGAGCTGGCGGATTTTCTCGCCGACTGGACGGAGACGGACCACGTACCGCGCCACCCAATTCCGGCGAGCATTGGCTCATGCACTTCGACGGCTCCAAAAACTACTGGGGACTCGGCGCTGGAGTCGTCCTCACCTCGCCCAAGGGGGGCCGACTCGAATACGTGCTCCAGATCCACTTCACGGCGTCCAACAACGTAGCCGAGTACGAAGCTCTCGCACACGGCCTCAAGCTCGCCAAGGCTATGACATCAAGCGAATCCTCTGCTATGGCGACTCCGACTTGGTGGTCCAGCAGACCACTGGTCATTGGGACGCCAAGGACCCCAACATGGCCGCCTACCGCTTCTTCGTCCAGCAGCTCGCGGGATACTTCGAGGGATGCGAGTTCCATCACATCCACCGCTCCAACAACGAGGCGGCCGACACCCTGGCGAACATTGGCTCTCTTCGCAAGGAAATCCCACCCGGCGTCGCCCTCGAGAAGCTCTACAAACCATCCATCACGCCGTGTCCCGGCTCCGATTCCATCCGGATGCCGCCTGACACGGAGTCGGCTGGGCCGGCTCCAGGCGAGACGGAGCCTGTCGAGGTCCTCGTCATCGAAGCGGCTCCGCCATGGACCCAACCCTTCCTCGCCTACCTCGCCAACAACGAGCTCCCGGCGGACGAGCTCAGTGCCAGGCAAATCAAACGCCGGGCAAGTGCTTACACCATCATCAACAACGAGCTATACAAGCGCAGCGTATCCGGAATGTTCCAACGTTGCGTGAGCCAAGAAGAAGGAAACAGGATCCTCAAGGAGATCCATCAAGGCGAATGCGGCCATCACGCATCCTCAAGGGCAATTTGTGGCTAAGGCGTTCAGGCACGGGTTCTACTGGCCGACTGCGTTGGCGGACGCGAACCAGCTGGTCCGGCTCTGCAACGGCTGCCAACGATTTGCAACGCAAGAAGCACACGCCGGCTTCGGCACTCAAGACAATTCCCATCACCTGGCCGTTTGCCGTCTGGGGTCTCGACATGGTTGGACCACTGAGGAGATCCAGTGGAGGCATGACACACCTGCTAGTAGCGGTCGACAAGTTCACGAAATGGATCGAAGCCAAGCCGATCAAGAAACTGGATGGACCAACGGCAGTCAAGTTCTTCAAAAGCATCATCTACCGTTCGGCTGCCCCAACAGCATCATCACGGACAACGGGACAAACTTCGTCAAGGGAGAATTTGCCAAGTTCTGCGGCAGGACCGGCATCCGGCTCGACGTAGCCTCCGTCGCACACCCGCAGTCGAACGGGCAAGTCGAGCGTGCAAACGGCCTCATCCTAGCCGGCATCAAGCCTCGGCTGCTCGAACCGCTTGAGCGGGCAGCCGGCGCGTGGGAAGAAGAGCTACCTTCCGTCCTCTGGAGCCTAAGGACCACGCCGAATCGCTCAACCGGCTTCACCCCCTTCTTCCTCGTCCATGGGGCAGAAGCCGTCATGCCAACGGACATCGAGCACGACGCACCTCGGATCGTGCTGTACACGGAAGCGCAAGCTAAGCAAGCCTACGAAGACGGAATGGACCTGCTCGAGGAAGCACGCCAGCTTGCCGAATCAAGGTCGGCAATGTACCAGCAACAGCTACGCAACTACCACAGCCGGCGCATCAAGAATGTCCGCTTTCGTGAAGGCGACCTCGTGCTCCGACTCATCCAAGACACCAAAAACATGCACAAGTTGTCATCGCCGTGGGAAGGACCATTCATCGTCAGCAAAGCGCTCATCAACGATGCCTACTACCTCATCGACGCCCGCGAGCACAAGAAGGACACGATGGACAAGGAAGGCGATGAAACGGAAAGGCCATGGAACGCGGCACTCTTGCGTCGATTCTACACTTGAGAACGAANATTTTTTGCAACTTTTTCTGCATTTTCTATCCGGCTTTTCCGGCCGCCGGCAAGATTGCCTTTAGCGGCGTGTAGCGTGGCTAACCCTAAACGGCTAACTCTTCGAATCCGGTTAAGGCCGCAAGAGAACAAGCGGAGGGGGCCAGTAACGTGAAAACGCGTAAGGGAAGTATTGCCGGCTGAAATAAAGTTCTTCTGCAAACCGGCCAAGCCGGCAGTCGGCAACCGCTTCTCCGAATACGGACGATTAACTACACAACGCTAAACGGCTAACTCTTCGAATCCGGTTAAGGCCGGCAAGAGAATAAGCTGGAGGCGGAGTGTATGCGAAAGACGTAAGAAGTAGAAGTCGTTACCGGCTGAGAAAACCCTGGCCTAACAAACCGAATCCTAGCGTTGAAGTAGTGTGCATGATCCCGCTAGACGTGAAGTGCACACGAACGGCGACGGGAAAGGCTACAGGCGAGTGTAAAGTTGAGTTAAGCACAGTAAAATTATACTCTATGATCATAACAGCAAACTAATCGCTTCGACATCTCCTTTCACACGCGGAAACGCCGCCAACCGGCTTCGAAAGCCCAAGCCGGACACAGGCACGACAAACAGGAAATGGAAATTGCACACAAGCAAAAGTACAGGAACAGAAGCATTGGAATTAAACAAGGTCTTACAGATGGAAGCTGGATAATAAAACAAAAGAGGGAGGTCCACAGGCGGACCTACCCCGCGCAACTACAAGGCGGAGCCGGCAGAGCTCCCTAAGCGGCAGCCTTCGCCTTCCCGGATCCGCCTATCTTCTTGCCGGCCCAGTGCTTGATGCAGAGGGTGCCGTCGAACACCTTCACGAAGAAGACGCCCTTGTCACGTCGGAGGCGGAAGCAGAGGATGAAGCCGGCTTCGAGCTCGTAGAAGTCGGCGAACTCGTCCCAGCCCCTGACGAACTCCACCCGGTTGACGACAGCATTGCCAACCACCTGGGAGGTGAACCGGACGGTTGCATCCCACGGACCCTGGGAGGCACCCTCACGGAAGAGCTTGAACTTGAAGTGGCCAGCGCCTGGCAGTGCGTCGGCGAGGGCGTCGGGAAGCCTCTGCACTGGCCCAGTAACTGGCGAGTGCAGGATCAGGAGGAACTCCCCGATGGGGAACACACCCCAGGCCGGGCGCCGCGGGTTCTCCAGCGAGTCGGAAGAAGCGGAAGACAGCTCCGTGCTCTCTTCCTCGACGTCGGCGACGGCGGACGGAGCGTATTTCGGAATCGGGTCGAAGCCCGGAGGTGGAAGAACAGGAGCGGCTTCCTCCTCGCTCGACGTGCCGTCAAGAACGAGGAGTTGCTTGCCACGACCGGCGACGATGCTGATGCCGCCACCGGCGGCACCCGCACTCCTCGCACCAGCACGGCCGCCGCCCTTGACGCGGCCAGCAATGCTACCGGTGGCAGCGGAGGCGACCGCTTTCCCTCGCCCACGGCCGCCGCTCTTAGGGGGACGACCGCGAGGACGCTTCGCCGGAGGCGCAGCGGGGGTCTCCTCGGCAACAGCGTCCATGGGCTCAGACTTCACCATGGCTAGCGCAGCAAGGAAAATGAGACGAGGAAGGCGAAGAGGAAGCAAAGAGGCGCGAATGAAGGAGGAGGAAGAAAACGGTCAAGATTTATAGCACAAACAAGGGGCAACGTGGGAGACCCAACCGTCGCCCACGATCCCACGATCTACACGTGGCGACGAAACAGTTGACGGGACCCTTCAGTAACTGCAACCGGGTCCACGCGCGGAAGCCAAGGAGACAAGCCCAAGCCGGCAAAACATACCCGGGGGCTGCGCACCCGCCAAGGCGGCTGCCCAGACCCGGATGAACATATAAAAATCACCCCGAGTCACGGACTCGGGGGCTGCGAAGCCGTAGCCGGCAAAACATACCCGGGGGCTGCGCACCCGCCAAGGCGGCTGCCCAGACCCGGATGAACATATAAAAATCACCCCGAGTCATGGACTCGGGGGCTGCGAAGCCGTTAGCCGGCAAAACATACCCGGGGGCTGCGCACCCGCCAAGGCGGCTGCCCAGACCCGGATGAACATATAAAAACCACCCCGAGTCACGGACTCGGGGGCTGCGAAGCCGCAAGCCGGCAAAAGATACCCGGGGGCTGCGCACCCGCCAAGGCGGCTGCCCAGACCCGGACGAACATAAAAACACCCCGAGTCATGGACTCGGGGGCCGCGAAGCCGCTAGCCGGCAAAAGATTCCCGGGGGCTGCGCAGCCGGCAAGCCGGCTCCGCAGACCCGGACGCACATCTAAATCACCCCAAGTCATGGACTCGGGGGCTGCACGATATAACGACGACAGAAGATAAGCGATAAGCGGGAAACGTGAAATTTCGACCCGGATTGATGCTCAAACCGGCCCAAAATTCGGGGGCTAGGGATGGTGATAATCATCACCAAAAACAAGCACGAATTATAGCACAAAGGCCCAGCAGTCACAGAGGAAACGACACCCACGATAACAATCATGCAGGAAGCAGAATAGCAAATTTTTACATAATGACCTTCAGAGGTGTCCAAGACAACAAAATGGTTAATGTGGCAGGACAATCGACGGCACAGAGTAACAATTACACCCGGCATACCGGGGAGGCAAGCGAATCAGGCGGCAGCAGCATCGCCGGCTCCAGCATCTTCAGTCGGCTTCGGCGTCGAAGATGGCTCGGCAGGTACCAGCGTCGTCAAGTCAACCGCCTCGGCAATCCGCTTGGAAGCCTCGGCAATTTCTGGACGCAAGTTCGCGAAGGACGTCCCCTCGCGGAAGCCGTCCATCAACCTGCTCGTTTGCAGGCCAGGGTACCAGGACTTCACCACGGCCAGGGCCATGTCGGTGCCTCCGCGTGCCGCCATCTCCACTTGATCGTTGATGCCGGCGGGCGCCCCTTCGAGCCGGGCGCATAAGTCGTGGAGAGTAGCCGGCAGGGGAGTATCCGGCCACAGATTCTCAAGCACGCCCTCTGCCGCCTCCTTCAGCCGCTGAATTCCTGGCCGAATCGCAGGAGGCGGGAAGCGGTAGTTGGAGCAGACCTGGCAGCGGCACCAGAAGATTCCGGCCGAGAGCGAGCCGAGGCAGCGTCTTGTTGGAGTTGCGCATCCACCTCGGGATAGAGGCCTGCAGTTCAAACCAGTAAGGCCGATAGAAGACTTAAGGCAAGAAACCAAGGAGGAAGGAGACCTCACTTACCGAGGATCAGCTCGTTTACGTCCTCGACATCCTTGACCAGGCCGCTCACCAGCTGTTCATGCTCAAGCTCGCGAGCCTTGGCCTCCCGGACGATCTCGTCGGTATGCTCGACGGAAGCTTCAGTTGATCCTTCAGCTTGGCCGCGTCCCCGCGAAGAGATTCGACCTCGCTCTGCCTCCGACGCTCGGCCTCCCGCAGTTTTGCCGCCTCCTCGCCTAGCCGGACAACCTCGAGGCGGCGCTCTTCTAATGCCTTCTCTGCCGCTTGGAGATCGGACTTGGACGAGGCCAAGGCGGCATCCTTCTCCTTCAGTTGCCTCTCCAAGCCGGCGCGTGAAGTGGAGTCACCTGTAGAGATCAAGTCACCGTCAAGCCAAGACATGCAAGAGAAAAGGGCAGAACGGCAGGACAAAGTGCGGAAAGAAAAAGGGAGCCAAACCTTTGGCCGCCTCAAGCTCCCGCTTGAGCAATGTCGCCTCCTTATTCGCCGCGGCAAGGCCTTGCTCCATGGAGGAGCAGAGCAACGTCACATTGGCCAAGTTATCCCTGGCCACCCGCTCCGCCAGTTCGGCGAGGGGAAACTTTCCCGACGCATCGGGCCGAGCCGGCACCGGTCCGGAGTACGTCGGAGAAGACACCAAGTCGATTGGCGAGGGCCGGGGAGCAAGGCCGTCGCTTCCGCGATGGCTTTATCCTTGGCTGTCACGGCCACAGTCAACGAAGGAGTGGGGAAGGCGGTATACCCAGCCCCGACGCCGGGCTGGGGAACCACCTGGAAAGCGCCCACTGGCGTCTCGGCGTCTCCACCTGAAGCCGGAGGGTTGAAGTCGACTACAAGGGGGGCCGCCTCCTCCAGCACTCGGCTGGCCGCCTCCGTCGTCTTCGCCTCTCGAGGCGGATCAGCCGCCTCCGCCAGCACTCGGCTGGCCGCCTCCGTCGACTTCGCCTCCGAAGGCGGATCAGCCTGCCTGCGACACGGGGACCTCGGTGACAGGCACCGAAGTCGACTCCTTTACCGCGACGACTGCCGTCTCCGCTATAGGGAGCGGTGCCCTACGAAACAAGGAAGGCGTCACCATCGAGTGCAAGTTGTGAAGATTCCTACCACAAGACAAAGACTTACCCGACGCACGAGCCCAGCACCTTGGCCGCCCTCCTCTTCGTCCGCTTTGGCGGAGGGGGAGGCACAGCGTCGGACGGGCGCTTCACGCCTCCGGAAGGCGCATCGCCGCCTTTCGCCGGGACGACAGGGTCCTCGACCGGCCGCTCCGTGCGAGCCGGCACCACCTTGGCCCCGGCAGAGGCCTTTGCGGAATCGCCGGCTTCCGTGCCCGCTGCCGCCTTCTCCTCGGCCGCCTTGGCAGCCGCTGGTTGCCTTGCAGCCGCCTGGGCATCCATCGATGCCCGGATCGAGTCCGCCTGCGCCAGCTCCGCGTAAATAGCCTTCTCCATATCATCAATACCCGAGTCATTGCCAAGAACAAAAGGAGGGGAAAGATTAACCACCTGGACGCGGGTCTTGCCGGCGGCGGGTTCGGTCCTCTCCGGTCCGCCGCCTTCGTCCTCTCCTCGTCCTCCCTCGAGGCCAGCAGCTGCTCCACAGTAAAATCAGCATCAGATGCTCCTAAGGCTAAGACTGCCTGCGCCGACTGAGCGTAAAACTCCTTCTCCAAGTCATCCGGATTCGAATCGTAAATGAAATCACCACCCAAAGCAAGACCAATCACCTCATTGTTGGCCCCATCAGTCTGGGCCTCCTCCTCCGTCATCTCGGCGTCAACCTCCGCCTGGACTTCGGCCATGATCTCGTCCGCCTCGGCCTCGGTCTCAGGCGTCTTCGCCCTCAGCCTCCCGGCTGGCGACAGGCCGCCTGTAGTAGGCCGGGAAGACGACGAAGCCCGCTTTTTGGCGGGATGCACGCCTCGCTTCCCGAATGCGCCCTTCCGCTTGGGCGGCGCATTGGCATCGACGTCGGCGGCCGACTTCGACCGCCTCTCCTTCACGGTCCGCCGGTGGAGGACCACCTTCTTCCGCGCCGCCGCCTCCAACTCCTTGGTCCGGCGGGTGGATATCGCCGGCTTGGAGGCTGGCACGGAGGAAGAACCCTCTGAGTCCGGTTCAGAGCTGGTGGAGAGGTCTACTACCACACGCACAACATCGTCAGCCTGCCCGGCGACCCCGGGCCCAGAAGACTTACCACGGGACGACGAAACCGGAGGCGGATCGTCATGCTCGAGGTCCTCGTCCCTGTAGGCGGCCGAGTCGGAGTCGGCGCCGGCAGCAGGGGCCGGGCTCGTTGCAGGTCCGGGTAGCGTCATCATCGCCCCCATCATCGCCGCCGGCATCAGCACCTCCACCCGACGACTCGGTGGTGTCGCCGCGTGTTCCCGCGACGACACGGGCATCGCCGCCGGATTCGCCTCCAGCGGCAGTGTCCGCACCTCCACCCGCCGCCTGCTCCTCGGCGGCGCTATCCTCCTCCAGCATGGCCGTCTGCGACGCAGAAAGGGGACCCTGGACGTCAGGCTCGAAGACTACTTCAAAATCTTCAACCATCTGGACCTCACAAAGCTACCCGGCAAGCCGGCTAGATCAGGCGGCAGCCGGAAAGGGGAATCGGAAGCAAACTGAGAAGGGAAGAAGCTAACCTCGGGAGCGCGATCCGAGCGGTCGAGGGGATCGAGCCCGAGGCTCCAATTCTCCTCAAACTTGTCGGTGATAAGGCGGGAAACCCACTCGATTAATCCCTCCTGCGTCGGGATGTTCATGGAAGCACAAGTGGGATCCCGGATGCCGGAGTAGAAGCACATCTTGTGCGAGCGCTCCTGCAGCGGGTACATCCGCCTTATCGTCCAGGCCAGGGTCAGGTCCCTGGACTTCAAGCCGTCCGCCACCAGCTTCTCCAGGCGGGCGAACAGGACGACCTGCAGACTCTCGTCGACTACCGGCTTCCGGCTCCAGGACCTGTCCGCCGGACGCGTATTGGCGAAGGCGGGGAGTTTGATCCGGTTAGCCTCAGTGGCGTTCTTGACATAGAAGTATGTATTCTGCCACTTCTTGATGGACTCGGGCAGATGGATCTTGGGGAACGGCGTGTTCTTCGGGCTGATGGAGACGCTGCCGCAGTCCCGCGGCAGCCCAGCAGTCACCTGGGACCGCAAGAAGAAGAACATGCCGAAGAGCTCCATACTGGGCCACATGCCCAAGTAAGCTTCGCAGAGCGTGACGAAGCAAGACAACTGCGTGATGCAGTTAGCCCCCAGATGGTGAGGCTGCAGCCCGTAGAAGCACAGGAACTCGTTGAAGAACGAGCTGACGGGGAGCCCCAAACCCCGCTCCACATGCGTGTAAAACATGACAAATTCATCCGGTTTGGGCTGCGGCGAGATCTCTCCAGGGGGAGGGGCGCGAGCCTCCACATCGCCGCTCTTCCCCATGGACCCATTCCGGTGAAGTGTCAGGAGGAACTTATTGTCGATGATGGAACCCATCCAGGCACCAGTGCTCGCCATTGAAATTCTGTTGCCCGTGGTGGAAGAAACGGAAGCAGAGGCAGCGAGACGGAGAAATCGGCAAGGAGCAGGAAGGCAAGAACAGGCGAAGAAGACGAAGCGGGAGAGAGGAGCGAAAGTTCCGAGCCTTCCCCCTCTTTTCCCCTTTAAAGGCGGGGCAGGCGGAACCGCACCGCTCCACGCGCCACGTGGGGCGCGGGCAGGCCGTGCCGTCCGCAAACGATCCCACTAACAAGCAGTTGCCACAGAAGATCCAGCCCGACGAAGACCGACGCGACGTGCCCCTGACATCGGGCAGAGCGCAACCGTCACGACCAAGCGGCGAAACGTGGCTGACGCGTGCCACGACCCACGATTCCCAAGACGTCCGGACTACCGGAGACCGGCTACCCCAAGCCGGACGGTCCACCTCCGGCCACCGTCACTTTATCCGGCAAACTTCAAGCCGGACAACTTCAACTACATCGACAAACAAAACATTGAAGCTCGAGAAGTCTACCCGGCGAACCGGCAAGACTCCACGATCTCGGGGGCTAGTGTCGGGGATATGAACCCCGGATACCCCTAAGGGGACCATTCCTTCAAGAACTGCAAGGGCCGGCTACAGCGTGCCGCCTGAAGCCCGCCGGATGAAACAAGCCGCTTAGCCTACCCGGAGGCGGACGGCCGGCTAGAGCAGCCGGCCTCTACCAACCGACCAGTCCGTACTGGTAGGCCCAGATCGTCCAGCTCCTGTCGGACGTTACAGCTACAGTGTAATGATGAGATAGTACCAGCCGGCTCCAGAGTAGTGATGTCATAGGGGCAATTATGTAATCTCCTTGTAACCCGAAACCCTAGACGCTGCCTATATAAGGCATGCATGGGCCTCCTGCGCGAGGCAAGCAAGCAAGGAACACGAGAGACAGATACGTAGATCATCGTCGTCTTCCACCTCTAGCCGGCTGGACACCTCTAGCCGGCACCACCGCCATACAGCTCCAGGAGCAATCTTGTAGCTCGATCTGTGATCAATCAATAGAAACAAGAAGAGCAGGACGTAGGGGTGTTACCTCCACAAGGAGGGCCCCGAACCTGGGTAATTGACGTGTGTTTGCATGTTGGTTGCCCAATCCCGCGCGAGCATCCGATCGTCGCCTGCCCCATACTCTTTTCCGTCTTTGATGGATATGTCGTGCTACCCACCACGACAGGAACCATCTGGAAAGCGCCCACTGGCGCCTCGTCATCACCACCTGAAGCCGGAGGGTTGAAATCGACCACAAGGGGAGCCGCCTCCACCCGCACTCGGCTGTCCGCCTCCGTCGTCCTCGCCTCCGAAGGCGGATCAGCCGCCTGCGCCACAGGGGCCTCGGTGACAGGCACCGATGCCGACTCCGCTGCAACGACGGGTGCCGTCTCCACTACTGGGAGCGGTGCCCTACGAAACAAGGAAGGCGTCACCATCGAGTGCAAGTTGTGAAGACTCCTACCACAAGACAAGGACCTACCCGACGCATGAGCCCAGCGCCCTGACCGTCCTCCTCTTCAAACGCTTTGGCGGGGGAGGGGGCACGGCGTCGGACGGGCGCTTCACGCCTCCGGAGGGCACATCGCCGCCTTTCGCCGGAATGACAGGGTCTACGACCGGCCGCTCCGTGCGGGCCGGCACCACCTCGGCCCCAGCAGAAGCCTTTGCGGTATCGCCGGCCTCCGCGCCCGCTGCCGCCTTCTCCTCGGCCGCCTTGGCAGCCGCTGGCTGCCTTGCAGCCGCCTGGGCGTCCATCGACGCCCGGATCGAGTCCGCCTGCGCCAGCTCCGCGTAAATAGCCTTCTCCATATCCTCGATACCCGAGTCATAACCAAGAACAATAGGAGGAGAAAGATTAACCACCTGGGCGCGGTCTTGTCGGCGGCGGGTTCTGCCCTCTCCACGTTCGCCGCCTTCGTCCTCTCCTCGTCCTCCCTCGAGACCAGCAGCTGCTCCACAGTAAAATCAGCATCAGATGCTCCCAGGCTAAGACTGCCTGCGCCGTCCGAGCATAAAATTCCCTCTCCAAGTCATCCGGATTCGAATCGTAAATAAAATCACCACCTAAAGCAGGACCAATCACCTCGTTTTTGGCCCCACCAGTCTGGGCCTCCTCCTCCACCATTTTGGCGTCGACCTCAACCCGGACGTCGGCCATGATCTCGTCCGCCCTGCCTCGGTCTCAGGCGTCTCCGCCCTCGGTCTTCCGGCTGGCGACAGGCCGCCTGGGTAGGCCGGGAAGACGTCGAAGCCAACTTTTTGGCGGGCAGCACGCCTCGCTTCTCAAATGCGCCCTTCCGCTTGGGAAGCGCGGTATTCGCATCGATATCGGCGGCCGACTTCGTCCGCCTCTCCTTCACGGTCCGCCGAGGAAGAACCACCTTCTTCCGCGCCGCCGCCTCCAATTCCTTGGTCCGGCGGGTGGATATCGCCGGCTTGGAGGCTGGCACGGAGGAAGAACCCTCTGAGTCCGGTTCAGAGCCAGTGGAGAGATCTACTACCACACGCACGACATCGTCAGCCTGCCCGGCGACCCCGGGCTCAGAAGACTTACCACGGGACGACGAAACCGGGGGCGGATCGTCGCGCTCGAGATCCTCGTCCCTGTAGGCTGCCGAGTCGGAGTCGGGGCCGGCGGCAGGGACCGGGCTCGTTGCGGTCCGGGCGGCATCATCATCACCCCCGTCATCGCCGCCGGTATCGGCATCTCCACCGGACGACTCGGTGGTATCGCCGCGTGTTTCCGCGACGACACGGGCATCGCCGCCGGATTCGCCTCCAGCGGCAGTGTTCGCGCCACCGCCCGCCTGCTCTTCGGCGGCACTCTCCTCCTCCAGCATGGCCGTCTGCTCCGCGGAAAGGGGACCCTGGACATCAGGCTCGAAGACTACTTCAAAATCTTCCACCATCTGGACCTCACAAAGCTATGCGACGAGCCGGCTAGATCAGGCGGCAGCCGGAAAAGGAATTGAAAGCAGAATGAGAAGGGAAAAAGTTCACCTCAGGAGCTCGATCTGAGCGGTCGAAGGGATCGAGCCCGAAGTCCCAATCCTCCTCAAGCTTGTCGGTAATGAGGCGGGAAACCCACTCGCTTAATCTCTCCTGCGTCGGGATATTCATGGAGGCTCGAGTGGGATCCCGGATGCCAGAATAGAAGCACATCTTGTGCGAGCGCTCCTGCAGCGGGTACATCCGCCTTGTTGTCCAGGCCAGGGTCAGGTCCCTGGACGTCAGGCCGTCCGCTACCAGTTTCTCCAGGCGGGCGAACAAGGTGCCCTGCAGATTCTCATCGACTGCCGGCTTCCGGCTCCAAGATCTGTCCGCCGGACGCGTATTGGCGAAGGCGGGGAGGCCGACTCGGTCGACCTCAGTAGCGTTCTTGACATAAAAGTACGTATTTTGCCACTTCTTGATAGATTCGGGCAGATGAATCTTGGGAAGTGGCGTGCCCTTCGCGCTGATGGAGACGCTGCCGCAGTCGCGCTGCAGCCCAGCGGTCACCTGGGACCGCAAGAAGAAGAACATGCCGAAGAGCTCCATGCTGGGCCAGACGCCCAAATACGCTTCGCACAGCGTGACGAAGCAGGACAGCTGCGTGATGCAGTTTGCCCCCAGATGGTGAGGCTGCAGCCCGTAAAAATGCAGGAATCCGTTGAAGAACGAGCTGATAGGAAGCCCCAGTCCCCGCTCCACATGCGTGTAGAACATGATGAATTCGCCCGGTTTGGGCCTCGGCGAGGTCTCTCCTGGGGGAGGGGCGCGAGCCTCCACATCGCCCGACTTCCCCAGGGACCCATTCCGGTGAAGCGTCAGAAGGAACTCATCATCGATGATGGAACCCATCCAAGCACCCGTGCCCGCCATGGAAGATCTGTTGCCCGTGGTGGGAGAGGCGGAAGCAGAAGCGGCGAGATGGGAGAATCGGCAAGGAGCGAGAGAAGCGAGAACTGGCGAAGAAGACGAAGCGGGAGAGGGGAACGATAACTCTGAACCTTCCCCCTCTTTCCCTCTTCAAAAGCGGGGCAGGCGGAACCGCACCGCTCAGCGCGCCACGTGGGGCGCGAGCAGGCCGCACCATCCGCAAACGATCCCACTAACAGGCAGTTGCCGCAGACGATCCAGTCCGTCGAAGACCGAAGCGACGTGCCCCTGACATCGGGCAGAGCACAACCATCACGACCAAGCGGCGAAACGTGGCTGACGTATGTCACGACCCACGATTCCCAAGACATCAAGACTACCGGAGACCGGCTACCCCAAGCCGGACGAGCCGCCTCCGGC
The DNA here is from genome assembly GCA_012064385.1 of Puccinellia tenuiflora. Classification (NCBI taxonomy): domain Eukaryota; kingdom Viridiplantae; phylum Streptophyta; class Magnoliopsida; order Poales; family Poaceae; genus Puccinellia; species Puccinellia tenuiflora. Next base: position 1,512,880 of record QRDG01002465.1, on the reverse strand, counting down.
CACCATCACCTTATCCGGCAAACTTCGAGCCGGACGACTTCACTACAGCGACATAAACAAAACATTGAAGCTCGAGAAGTCTACCCGTCAAGCCGGCAAGACTCCACGACCTCGGGGGCTAGTGTCGGGGATATGAACCCCGGATATCCCTAAGAGGTCCATTTCTTCAAGAACTACATGGGCCGGCTACGCAGGTGCCGGCTGCAGCGTGCCGCCTGGAGCCAGCCGGATGAAGCAAGCCGCTTCGTCTACCCGGAGGCGGACGGCCGACTAGGCTCAAGCCGGCCTCTACCCACCGACCGGTCCGTACTAGCGGGCCCGGATCGTCCAGCCCCTGTCGGGCGTTACCGTTACAATGTAATGATGAGATAGCTCCAGCCGGCTCCAGAGTAGTGATGTCATAGGGGCAATCGTGTAATCTCCTTGTAACCCAAAACCCTAGATGCTGCCTATATAAAGCATGCAGGGGCCTCCTGCGCGAGGCACGTTGGACAGACACCCAGACAGAGATACGTAGATCATCGTCCCCCACCTCCAGCCGGCTTGACAGCTCAAGCCGGCACCACCGCCATACAGCTCCAGGAGCAAACTTTGTAGCCCGATTTGTGATCAATCAATAAGAACAAGAAGAGCAGGACGTAGGGGTGTTACCTCCACAAGGAGGGCCCCGAACCTGGGTAACCGACGTGTGTTTGCATGTTTGTTGCCCAATCCCGCGCGAGCATCCGATCGTCGCCTGCCCCACACTCTTTTCCGTCTTTGATGGATATGCCGTGCTACCCACCACGACAGATAGAGTAAACATCTAGTGTGCGTAGAGTTGTGTCAATGGTTGATAGAACTTGAGAGAATACTTATCCACATTTAGCTCCTCGTTGGGTTCGACACTCTTATTTATCTAAAAGGCTACACACGATCCCCTACACTTCTGGGTTATCAAGACCTTTTCTGGCGCCGTTGTCGGGGGCAATAGCATGTGGTAGATATTCTAGTGTATATTCTAGTGTGCACTTATTTGCTTTATCTCTAAGTAATTTTTAGTTTTAGTTGTAATTGTTTTCTATCTTAGTATGTATTAGGAATGCGAACTACCAAAAAAATTAGTTGTACTTGCTAAAACTTTTTCAAAAAGAGAAGTGATTGGAAAAAGGTGCAATGGTTAAGGGGGGGTCGACCTTGAACACTTGTGTTCATGCCTATGAAATCAAAGCAAATTTTTCCATGGAATCTTCTTAGCTAAAAACATGTATATATTGTGTATATTCTTCTGTACCGTAAAATAAAGTTCTAATAGTAGTCTTTAGTTACTTCAAAGTGCACAAGTTTGGTTTACTGCGCAGAAACAGATTTTTTGTGCTTCACCCTATAAAATATTTAAAATCAGCTGGGGGCTGGAAGAGGCACTGGGCACGGCCCGAGTACTTCTCTCCTTCCCGCCAGAGCAGTGCAAGAGCGATCCCCGTGCGAGGGCATGGATCGCAAGCTTGGAAAACCTGCTGGACTATGCTCACCACCGCCACGCTCCCGCGAGTTCTGCCCCGACCAACACCCGCGCTGCCGCGGTCCCTGCGCCAGCACCCCTAGAGGAGGAACGACAAGAGGATCCCCATGGCAAGAGGCCCATGGATCCAACTCGCGAGGCCACCGGACAAGGCTCCAACCCCAGGCGTCGCACCCGCGAGGAAATGGAAGGCCAAGCCGGACAGCATTCCAGGCACTATAAAGGAAATGACTTTTAGTGGCAAACTTCTTTTGTAACTTATTAGCCCATTTTTGTCACTGATTAGTTGTGGAAGACAAAAATGGTGCATCATTAGGTTTGTCACTGATTGACCGTCATAGAGTCATGGGGATGACGAGATGAAATTTTTTGTCACTGAATAAGTCGAATCTATGACGGTAGGAATTTTTGTCAATGATCATGGTTAATCTGTGACAGCCTGATTTGTCACCGTTTGTATGCAAATTTGTCACTATTAGGTTGAATTTGAGTGTACGACTGGTCAACATATGCTGACGTGGCTTCTTACATGTGGGTCCAGCTATGGTGACGTGGATGCTGATGAGTGGGTCCAGATGCCGTGACGTCACATGATGTCACGTGCGCTAGGACCGTGCTGACAAGTTGGACCCACTTAATCCTGATAGGTGGGAAACATTTTTTCTGGTTAGTGGGACCCACTTATTCCTGACAGGTGGGACCCAATTTTCTTCTGGTAAGTGGGACCCAATTTTTTCTTGTAAGTGGGACCCACAAAATGCTGACAGGTGGGACCATTTCATTTTGCGAGAAGTGGAAACCACCATTTTAGGATTGTGGGACCATACATTGCTGTTAGGTGGGCCCAGATTGTGGTGACGGTGTCACATTTTCCGTCGTGGTTGGAACAGAAAAGAATTTTGTAAAAATCTAATTTTCTGGCAATTTTTTGTAGAGAAATACAATTGATAACAAATATAAAATTGGAACCAAATCAATATTATAGCAAATATAGTGGCACACATACTGTAATTCTGAAAGACACAAACATTTGTAAGACAATGAGGTGAATAAGACAGGAAAAAGTAGCATCTACCACTGTTCTTTATTAAGAAAGATGCATCAGGATGGCAGTGATGTTCATCAGTTGGTTTGCGATGATTGCTGCGACGTCCTTAAGAGCAAACTAAGCAGGGCATCCATTTCTTGTTGCCTCTTTTCATAAGCCAGACTCTTCTCTTCCTGAGATTTCTTGAGAGCTGCTAGTTCTTCCCTGCTTTCTTTTCATTTCTTCAAATTTTTGTTCCTGGGCTTGCATCCTTGACTCCAGATCATTTTGATACCTTTCAGCTGCCACTAATGATTGTTGTTCCTGATCAGCAAGCCTCTCTTCTAGCTCTCTAATGCGCTCTTTAGAAATGGTGTATCTCTGGGAGCATGATGAGATGCCCAATCTTGACAGGAATGTGCTAGAGCTGGAGGAGCTCTGTTCCTTCAGGACTTGTTCAACAATCATCACATCTGTTTGTACAGGATGATCCTCTGGGTGTGGTCCCATCTTTTTAACACCATTTGTTCCTGCAATTAGATTCAAATGTTTCAAATGCTAGTATGCCGAGACATTAATAATAAATTTGTGTTGTTGTTAAATATTTCTTACATAAGAATGTTGTGCTTCCTGAGGCATCACACCATCCTTGTTAGTGTGGCTTATTCTGTAAAATACAATTGGTGATGTTTCCTGCTCCTTGTTCTGACCCTTCTACAAGGATTAGTAAATTTTGAATATCTGTTCTATAAATTATATTTTGCAGTATAAGTAGCTAGGAATTGCATAGACCTAGTTGAAATACTTACAACATGCTCGTAGTGGGCAGTGTAGCTTCTGGATCTAGTGGTATGGTGCTGCTTCACATTTTCTCTGTTGTTTACATTCTGGACACACATTTCCTGAATTCAGCAGGTGGAATTAATTAAGTGATCCATAAAAAAAATATGTATGAATTAAGTAGCTGTAGGTGAAAGACATATGAATTATGTACCTGGTAGTGCTCATCAAACCATCTGTTCACAAGTTCTTTCCAACTATTCTCTTCTACACTACTTGGCTTCATCGAATAAGCTTGCTCAGGAGTAAGCTTTTGAATCTTGGGCCAGTACACTTTCTTAAGCCTATATCGTTGTTGTCGAACACTATTTTGTATCATTTCTGTGCACACTGATTTGGCCACTTCATCAGATGTGTCCATCACAAGCTTTTCCTGCAAAAGAGTGTTGCATATGCAGAAATTAGGTTGTTAACCGTGTAACAAAGTGATTAATATAAATGAAGAGACTAGACTCACCGCAACTTTTTTAATCGCAGAAGGAACAACCTCTTGTAGACTCTTATCTTTGTCGTAGAGCTTCCAGTGGGTTGCAAGGGGCATCATATCGCTGCGGATGTGCATACCAACCTCAGAGCTAAGTTTTGCTGCATGCAGCGGATTTTTGGGTCTCCTCACGCCTGCAGTGAAGTCAATTTGCATTTTATTGCCACCATTTTTTTGTCTATTCATGGAGTGAATGCCCCATAGTAGGTCTGCGTCCTTGTCCTTTTAGTTTTGACTTGACAGAGTTTGACAATGCATCTGAATTTAAGACACAAAATAGGTTAAACTTGACCAAATATTTGTAAATATGTAGCAGTAAACATGTAAAGTATCGATGTTCATACCTTTGCGTTGAAACGGAACAATTTGATTGTCATCAGGTGAATTGCTGCCATCGGAAGTACGATTCGGTGTCGTAGGTGTGTTTTGCTCTTCAGTGTTGCCGTCTTCTGTCCTTGTAGGCGTATCTGAGGCCGCAGGTTCAGCGACACTAGGTGCTCTTGATCTTGTTGAAATGGTGGATGAAGGTACAATGATTTTGACACGCTTATTATGTGATGCAGGTGCAGGTTCATCCACTCCCTGTTTGATAATGCATGAAGACATAAGTATGAATGTAGTACCAGTACCATGCATTAGATAAGCAATTTGCGAATTAATAAACATGTTAGACCTAAGACGGCCGCTTTGAGACATTGCGCTCCTCCTCATCTGTATCAAATTCATCATCTTCATTGCCTAGCTCTTCATCATCTGGTTGATATGAAGGGTCAGCTTGTAGGTCCTTGTCTTGAGGTTGTGGCTCGTTTTGTTTCTGATTAATCCCACTTTGTAGCCCACCATACACGAAGGTACGTGCAACCTATCTGAAATCTTGTGGATTAAGACCACCAGCAGCAAATTTGGCTTCCATGGCTTGCTGTAGACGAGCAGCATTTTCCTCCATCTATTTTCTCCTTTCTAACTCATATGCAGGTACTACCTCTCTTTCTTTAGCAGCTGGAATAGAATGAAAAGAATTGTGTGTATTAGCTTGTAGGAATTCGTGACAGCAATTTCAAAATTATGTGTTAGGTTGCAGAAATAATGAAGTGGCCTAATTTAGAATAGACATGAGAAGTTTGTTTTCACATCAATGTACGTTGCAGATCGGAGCGAGTATATGATTTCCCGAAATTAATGGACAGAACAAATATATGATCTCGTTCATTTAACTTAAAATTTCACGCAATGTTTTAGATCTAAGATTGATAAAAATCGCAGATCCTCTTCTGTAGTACATGTAGATATTACGTAAAGAATTCCTTTTCTAAAACCCTAGATGCGATCGTGGTAACAAAAATAATCTAATGCCGCTAAAACCCTAGATGCGATCGTGTAAATTAGTAGAACGTACGTAAACCTAAATTCTTATGCATGTAGTTCTTAACATCACGTACCCTAGTCTAACAACTGGCAATGATCGATCTAGTGCATACTGAAATGTGGGCTAGATTTATCACCTTGGCATTTCTGAATGACCTTCTTCGGCATAGATTTGGGAGGATCGTGAGCCTTGGGTCCTTTTCGGGGACCGGTCATGGCGGCCGCCGATAGCCTGCCGGCGAGAGGGTAGCAACTGCCGGCGAAGAGAGTGGATCTGGCGAGGTAGAGAGCGATGAGGGAGGGAATGAATTTTTAAATGGCAATTAACAGGGAACGGAATTAAGGGGGGTTGGGTAGCACGATGTATTTATAGTAGCGCGGGCGAAAAAAATTAGCTGTGTGGGGCGGGGGAAAGTGGAGGGAACGAAATTTTTCGAAATTTAGGAGGGAAGTTGAATTGCCGGGTAAGAAGTGGAGGGAAGAAGGAAAATTTGAGCATATGTACATGTTTTATTTATTTATTGTCGTATATAATACCAAAATATTATCTGAATCATTAAAAGTTAAAAACTATATATGCAATGTTCCTAAAATCATGTTAGTAATACGGGACAACCAAATTGCACAGGTTTTGTTCAAATTTATGTGTCAAATTTTCATTTATGAGTTCATATTGTTAAAAATGGTGAAACCTTGGGTTATGACATGAATGAACACCAAAACTTGCAAGTAAATGTGAGGCTTGTGATTCAACATTCAATTGGTGGAAATGTAAAACACATTGGTTCTTTGGTTGGTGCATTATATGAAGATAATCCATGCATGGTGTGACCTCAACATAGTAGCATCGTCGTGCAAGTACATTTGCACAAAAGGGTTCAAGGAAGTTGAATCTTTAGATGATTGTTTGGTGCAAATTGTTTGCTTGGTGTACTATGTCTCATAGACATTGATTGTTTGCTTGATTGTTTAGAGATTTGTCACATACTAAGCCATTTTTGGACAAAAGGGTTCAAGGAACTAGTTGAATGTAGAGGCTGAAACTTTTTCTGTGTGCTTATATAGCCTTAATAACTTCTCATTCTCATTTACAATATTTTTTAACAAGTTTAGGTGTGCCTACCAGTTTTTTGGAAAGAAAAAGGCTAGAAAATCATTTAAATGAAGCACAATTGGAAAAGGGTTCAAATAAGTTGAATCTAGAGGTGAAACTTTTTGTGTGTGTGCTTACATAGCCTTAATAACTTCCCATGCTCATTTAAACAAAAATTAGCAAGTTTAGGTGTCCCTACCATTTTTTAAGAAAAAGGGTAGAAAATCAGGTAAATGCATGAAATTGGCAAAGTATGTGTGAAAAATCAAAGAATATGACATGAGTCATGCTAATGGTGGTGAAATCATATAAAAATTATGGGACACCCATTTGCATATGGTTTATTACTGGAATTCCCATTTATGATGTCATAAGGGGGTGAGGTGTCACATGAGGGGATCAACACCAAAATTTGCAAGTTAGTGTTTTGCTTTTTGATTTACCATTTGTTTGGTGCATAATCATGTCTCATAAACATTAATTGATTGTTTGCTTGGTGTACTATGTTTTGTAAATAATTCACCTTCACCCTCAATGTTTTTAGAGTTTTCTCACATACTAAGCCATCAATTGACAAAGGGGTTCAAGGAAGTTGAATCTAGAGGTGGAACTTTTGTGTGTGCTTACATAGCCTTAATAACTTCACATGGTAATTTACAATACTTTTTAGCAAGTTTAGGTGTGCCTACCATTTTTTTTTTGAAAAAAAAGGCTAGAAAATCATTTGAATGAAGCACAATTGACAAAGGGGTTCAAGGAAGTTGAATCTAGAGGTGAAACTTTTTGTGTGTGCTTAGATAGCCTTAATAACTTCCAATGGTAATTTACAATATTTTTTAGCAAGTTTAGGTGTGCCTACAATTTTTTTTGAAAGAAAAAGGCAATAAAATCGTTTGAATGAAGCACAATTGGAAAAAGGTTCAAGGAAGTTGAATGTTGAGGTGAAACTTTTTCTGTGTGCTTAGATAGCCTTAATAACTTCCCATGCTCACTTATAATATGTTTTAGCAGGCTTAGGTGTGCCTACCATTTTTCGAAAGAAAAATGGTAGAAAATCAGGTAAATGCATGAAAATTGGAAGTATGTGTGAAAAATCAAAGAATATGACATGAGTCATGCCAATGGTGGTGAAATCATATAAAACTTATGGGACACCCAATTTGCATATGTTTTATTACTGGAATTCCCATTTATGATGTCATAAGGGGGTGAGGTGTCACATGAGGGGAGCAACACCAAATTTGCAAGTTAGTGTGTTGCTTTTTGATTTTCCATTTGTTTGGTGCATAATCATGTCTCATAAACATTAATTGATTGTTTTCTTGGTGTACTATGTTTTGTACATAATTCACCTTCACCCCAATGTGTTTAGAGATTTGTCACATACTAAGCCATCAATTGACAAAGGGGTTCAAGGAAGTTGAATCTTGAGGTGAAACTTTTTGTGTGTGCTTACATAGCCTTAATAACTTCCCATGGTAATTTACAATATTTTTTAGCAAGCTTAGGTGTGCCTACCATTTTTTTTGAAAAAAAGGCTAGAAAATCATTTGAATGAAGCACAATTGACAAAGGGGTTCAAGGAGGTTGAATCTAGAGGTGAAACTTTTTGTGTGTGCTTAGATAGCCTTAATAACTTCCCATGGTAATTTACAATATTTTTTAGCAGGTTTAGGTGTGCCTACCATTTTTTTTGAAAGAAAAAGGCTATAAAATCATTTGAATGAAGCATAATTGGAAAAAGGTTCAAGGAAGTGGAATGTTGAGGTGAAACTTTTTGTGTCTGCTTAGATAGCCTTAATAACTTCCCATGCTCCCTTATAATATTTTTTAGCACGTTTAGGTGTGCCTACCATTTTTTTTTGAAAGAAAAAGGGTAGAAATTCAGGTAAATGCATGAAAATTGGCAAAGTATGTGTGAAAAATCAAAGAATATGACATAAGTCATGCCAATGGTGGTGAAATCATATAAAAATTATGGGACACCCAATTTGCATATGTTTTATTACTGGAATTCCCATTTATGATGTCATAAGGGGGTTAGGTGTCACATGAGGGGATCAACACCAAAATTTGCAAGTTAGTGTGTCGCTTTTTGATTTACCATTTGTTTGGTGCATAATCATGTCTCATAAACATTAATTGATTGGTTGCTTGGTGTACTATGTTTTGTACATAATTCACCTCACCCTCAATGTTTTTAGAGATTTGTCACATACTAAGCCATCAATTGACAAAGGGGTTCAAGGAAGTGGAATCTAGAGGTGAAACTTTTTGTGTATGCTTACATAGCCTTAAACCCTTCCCATGGTAATTTACAATATTTTTTAGCAAGTTTAGGTGTGCCTACCATTTTTTTCGAAAAAAGGCTAGAAAATCATTTGAATGAAGCACAATTGACAAAGGGGTTCAAGGAAGTTGAATCTAGAGGTGAAACTTTTTGTGTGTGCTTAGATAGCCTTAATAACTTTCCATGCTTACTTACAATATTTTTTAGAAGGTTTAGGTGTGCCTACCATTTTTTGAAAGAGAAAGGCTAGAAAATCATTTGAATGAAGCAAAATTGGAATAGTAGGTGTGCAAAATCATATATAGAATCTCACATGAGACATGTCAATTGTGCTAAATTCATAGGTAATTATGTGAAACCCAATTTCCACAGGTTTAATCGTGCTCACATGTGTAAGTGCCATTTATGAGATCATTGGAGTGAAATTTGTGGGGTGTGACATGAGGGGATCAACACCAAACTGAAACTGCTTACAAAAGTATCACAGCTAATGGTACAGAAACATCGAGCGCTTGATGCCGCTCACCATTTGCTATGAGTCTTAGTACTAAACTATTTACACAAAAGCATGCACACATACTTAACATATAAACGGGGCTAAAACATGGATCGCTTGGTGCCGCTCATCACTTCCTCTCGATCGCAAACTGTGTATCGGACGACCCGTCAGGCTTCCACCCGCCTGCATCATTCCACCCCCAGTCCTTAGACTCGCCATCTTTCCAAGAGCTGCCACCTTTCCACGCTACATCCGGATCTTCCCACGCTGAACGCTTATTGTTGCACTGCTGGGCTTCTGCTATGGCTTGCGCACAACTGGGGCAATAATGTGCTATCGGTTTAGGAGACTTTGGTTCTTTTGGCTTCAGGTGGAGTTGCCCCTTCATGAAATCAGCGATCTTACGGTACAACTCATAGGAAACAAAGCCATCAACAGCAGCATACTCGATGTTAATGTCATCAAGTGGCTGCTTCTCCTAAAAATCATGCTGGTCCTTTGGGAAGTTGTTCTTCATTTCCTCGTAGGAGTCGTCGATGAGAATGGATGCCATCACACTCATTCCAGTCCTGTAACGGCCACTGTACTTGAATAAATCTTGCAAATCAACATGGAACTCATCTGGAATTTTAATGGACCAGCTTCCTAACATCGCTCTCTTGTCACCCCTTTTGTCGACGCTAGCAAATTTGATATTCGATGAACACAAGAACTCAAATAGCACCGGACATGCCGTGCCACGCCTGCGGTTGTAAGATATTAGTAATGGTAAATTTGCAGAATGTAAATATAATTAACAATCAAATTGTTATAACTACTTGTTCTCGGATCAATATGTATAACAATGAAAAAATATTTGAAGGAAGATACATACTGTACTTGTCATATGAAGCATGGTAAGGTACTACTTATGAACATTTTTTGGAAAATACATGCAAAAGACATTTCATCAATAACAAGTACCATCAATTATGATAATAAGACTACAACAAGAAATATTTGAAAGGTTTAATACCCACAGTACTAGTTATCCGATGAACATTTCATCAATAACTAGTTATTATTTCATAAATAAATGAAGTAGTACTTAAAATGTTATGATACCGAATCAGAATAAATGAAAGTACCAGTAAATGCAATCTAAATACCCCAATGAAAAAATATGTAGTAGATCCTATACTACATACTAGATCGGAAGAACAAAACCTAAGTATGAACTATAAAACAAAAACCCCAAACCTAAATCTGTACTAGATCGTATATATGTCCATACCTAGGCAGTTGGAAGACCAATAAGTGGCGGCACAATGCAAGTTGAATCACAGCCACCTCTTCGTCGAAGTCGGCGTAATCGGCGATGTACTCCAAGTCTAGGCCGAGGAACTTATCCGCCTCGTCTTCAAGCTTACGACGGTACATCGTGATGTTGCGCTCCACCTCTTCGACGTTGTTGGTGTACACGATATCGATTTTGGTCGTCCCATGGGCGACGTGGGTCAGCTTTTTTGGTGAAGATTTCGACGTCTTCCATGGCGCTGTCGATTGGAGGTGGAAGGGGAGAAACCGCAGCGCAGAGAAACAGGGGAAGGGGAGAAACAAGAGCGTAGAGAAAAGAGGGGACTAGATTTCGGTAGAAGTTGGGGCGGCAGCAAAATTTGGCAACCATCCAATATACGTGTACCCCGGTAAATCGTAAGGTCGCTGACGGTGGGCCTAACTTTACATGTGATTCGCGAGAGGTTTTTTTACCCTATCACCTCAACTTTCCACGGCATATATCCCCTATGCGGTGCTTCTCCAGAATACCAACCGCAATTAACTCCACTATCCATCTTCAGCTCTAGGCCGAAGGGCGGCTAGCGTCGTCGCCATCCATCGCTCGCCCTACCCATCTCTCGCCGTCGTCATCCCCCTCTAATCTTCCTCGTCGCTGGCCCTAGACCCTCCTTGCCACTTCTAATCTCACTTGGGAGTTTCATCTGTGTTGCTAGGATGGCTCTACCGGTAAGAAATATTCTCTCAATCCATGGAGTACTACTTTTTTTCGATTTGATAAATGGTCTCCCCATTTCGATTTGTAGTGTCCTACTTGTTTCGACAAGAAGGGGTTGTGCCCTCTGGGGAATCGGATGAAGAATTTCTTTGTGCTAACCCTGCAAGAGGGGTTTGAGGAGACGACGGTACTATAGTTTTGCAATTATTTGAATATATTTTTTATCCTAATCATGTTTGCAACATAAGATCTGAAGATGATTACACTTACCTATCATGCTGACATGTACATCTTGATGTTTTTACAGTTTCACTGTGCTGTATTCCCCAATTGTAGTACTCACTGTCATTTAGTAGTGACAAGTTGATTTGTTGCTATTGTGGACTACAAATTAAACATAGAAGTGTGGTTCACTTGATAAACCAGGAGTTTGTTTGCTATCTTCACATGTTGTATACTTACATGTAATTCTGAAAGTCTGTAGGTGGGTATGTGTGATGTTACAACACATGCCTTTGTTTGGTACTTGGTTGCATTGTGCAATAATGTTGTCTCATCTATTTATAGAAATTAGTACACGCTCTTCTAGTTTTGTGGGACACCTGATTTATTTTAGTACTAATAGTTAATAAATATTTAATAAATGAATGCATTAATTAAGTATTATTATTATGGCAGATAATGAAGTGATATACATGATTATGGCAATATGCTCTTTCTTTCTGACAACTTGATATGGTTCTGATGAATTTTACTTTGTTTCAGGTCATCCCATGCTACACCAGGGCATATTTCCTTATGAAATACACCGTATCAAAGATTGACAATACAATGTTCTACGCAAATCTGACAACCAATGAAGGATTTTCATTCTCTGTTAAAGTTACCAACAATACTGATGCAACCTATCTGAGTGGACGAGTTTGGAAAGAATTTATTAGAGTCTACGGGCTAGAAGTTGGACAGGAGATATATTTCACTATTGGGTACCATGGACCTGATACTCTTGTCACCACTGGAAATTACCCAAAATTCCATCCAAGTAAGATTTATACTACATATATCTTTCTTATTTTGCTTGCTACTTGGTACTTGTGTCATATAATTTGTTACATGCAATCTCCTCCAACTTGTTTAAATCCCCTGGTACTTACAATCATGTGCAAAAGTTAAGTACATTGTGTAAAAAACCTAAATTAGTACCCACATGTTAACTCCAATTTATATGTGGGAAGCGGCCATTTTAATTATATATTTTCTACTATGATTGTACAAGTTATTACCATTTGTCCCGTGACAAACGTGACATTGTTGACTCCATCAATGCCATTGATAGAACTGAGATAAATTGGAGGATGATGGAGAAAGTCATAGAACATGTGGACAATCTTGACTTCCTTGTGCCACGTCATGAAGCTGGGATATATGGAGAAGGAACAGTTATTGCAATGATGCATACCCTCAACTGGAAAAACAATATCAATCAGAACAAGCACCTGGTAATACTTAATATCCAGTTTTGTACAACCTATAGTTTGTTGTCATCATATATTGTTACGTCTTGTCATTACAATATAGATGTGAAATATTGTTCGTATAGTTGACATCGTCTTGTCCCTGAAAGAATGCATGAATATGGAGACATCACCATTGTGTGTCATCCCTACACTAAGGTGATTGGGTCATACACCATTTCTGCTGATGATGGACGTCTTTGCGTCACTGGATGGAAGAAATTCATGGAGGAAGAACACTTTCTAGAAATGGGTGACAAGATGTTGTTCTTGCTCTTCGTAGCTAATGCAGGGGCTTTCTTGTTTGTTTCCTACATTCCTGAAGTTGCTATTGAGTAGTTACTTGGTGGTGATGATCATATGTCTTAAAATGCATTCATGTTAGTTGTTCATCCACATATGTAGTATCAAGACTCTATATGGTGAACTAATAGATACATGCATTTGGATGTGTTATGAAATAGATGTGTTATCTTTTGAACTAAATTATGTATGATTATCAGTTCATATTTCTGTTAGCATGGTCCATTATCGTGTCACGTACGCTTGTCACGTTTCATTGCATAAATCATGAATTATATCAAGTACTCATAATGTTTCCAAATATATAAATGTTTGCATTACACAATCTAAATATTCAAACATCACTATCATTGTCTGAATTTATGTCCCCATCATCCCTTCTATTCTCTGCCAAAGTGTCTTGTTCTTCATCTTCGCTCGTCTCCTCGTCAACATAGTTTGTGTCTTCTTCCTCTTCTAGTCGACGCATAATGCGAGCATCAACATGTTCCACATCGTTAGATCGGTCAGCATCCTCATCTTCCAACTCTACATCCTGGTCTTCACCCTCAACATTGATAAATATATGATAAGATGAACCCATCTCATCCTGGTAAGCGTCTTTGTTCCCCACATATGCATCGTCATCGATGATTTCTTTTTCTGGAACATCATATACATGTGTGTGACTGAAAGTCTGGACAACTTTCCAAGGGTTGTCAAACTTTGTGGCATCCAAGTAGAAGCATGTTTCCGCTTGGCTTGCCAATATGAAGGGGGAATCCTTGTACCAAAGTGTGGAAGTATTAATGCTTTTGAAGTATCCATGATCTTTCATCTTCGAATTCCTGCTTTGAAGGTCAAACCAATCACAACGAAACATGTAGACAGATCTATCGTCGTGCTTGATACTCCCATACTGCAACTCCAGAACTTCCTGCATAACACCATAGAACTCACTTTCTTCTTCATCACCAAAAGATGCCTTCGTCATTATGCCAGAATTTTGAGTCCTTAGGTTCTTCTCACGAGTCACCGTTCGAAACCTAGCACCCTTTACATTGCAGCCAGAGTGTACCACTACACGTCTGTCTGGCCCACCAGCAAGCAACTTCAAATCTTCTGATACATTATTCAACTGTCTCACATGTTTTTTAAACCATGCTGGGAACTCTTTCTGCAGCGCCTCGTCGATGTTATTGACACCCCTGTCCATCAATTCTTCCCGGCAAACAGTAAAAAAAAACATTACCAATCAAATTTCGCATCACGATTAAATTATGACTCATAAGGTGAACCAAACTTACTTCATATAACATTGTGCCTTTTCACAATTGTTCAGCACATACCAAACCATTTTATCAAATTCCTTTTCAAAAAGCTTCAAAATGGACTTCCCAAACACATTCGCTCCGTCTGAAAAAATGTCCAACTCATCTGGACCAGCATTTCGATGGTTACCTTGGTTCCTATCTTTTTTATGAAGTCTCGTTTCTGTGTCATCCTTGAAAAATCTGGAGCAAAAGGTCAAGCACTCATCAATGATGTATCCCTCAGCAATTGAACCTTCTGGCCTAGCTTTGTTATGAACAGTAGACTTAAGGTAACCTAGTCTTCTCTCAACTGGATACATCCAACCGTACTGAACAGGACCCCTTAGAATAGCCTCATCAGGAAGATGGATAGCTAAGTGCACCATTACATCAAAAAAGGCAGGGGGAAGATCTTCTCTAGTTTGCAAAGAATTATAACAATGTCAACCTTCAATATTTCAAGCACATCAACTCTTAGAGTTTTGGCACACAACTCCCTAAAAAATCTCCCCAATTCTTCAATGGCCTCATACATATCCTTCCCTGCAATTCCTCTAAGGGCAGCTGGCAAAACACGCTGCAGAAGTATGTGGCAATCATGTGTCTTCATATCAGTCACTTTACCACCATCGATATCAACACATCTTTCCCAGTTTGCACAATAACCATCTGGGAATCTAATTTTGGCCAAATATCTACACAGTTGTTTCTTTTTGTCCTTCACAAGAGTCCACGGTGCTGGGGGCTTCACAAATTTTTCTCCCTGGTCATTCATCCAATAATTCTTCCTAATGTTGAATTTCTTTAAATCAAGTCTAGAATTAATAGTGTCCTTATTCTTTCCCTCAATTTCAAGAAGGGTACCAAGGATATTGTCGCATATGTTCTTCTGAATGTGCATCACATCGAGGTTGTGGGCCAATTTCAGTGTTGACCAATATGGTAGATAATGTAAGCTGACCTTGAGATGCCAAGTTGGTTCATCTTGTGGAACACGCTTTCGCTTTCTCAAATTTGGATTTTTGCCTGGTTTGTAATCCTTAACCCTTTCTACCTTCTCCTTTATTTCTTCCACTGTGAACTTCCTTGGTGGTCCTCTCTCCTCAACTTTTCCATTAAAAAGTTTGCTTCTCCTATAAAGGTGATCCGTCCGAAGGAATCGACGATGGCCAATGTATCCAATCTTATGTTTTAAAGACTCATAGCAAGGATCTTCGTCGCAATGCACGCATGCGAAAAATCCTCTAGTACTGCGCCCAGACATGGTGGCATATCCAGGATAATCATGAATTGACCAAAGGAACGCAGCATACAATTCGAAATCTCTATTTGTGCATGCATCATATGTGTCCACACCTTTCCATAGCAGCATCATATCTTTTATAAGTGGCTGCATAAATACATGAAAAATCCTTCCCGGGTGAGTACTTTCCCGGGATTAGCAACGACATCATGAAGTTGGATTGATGCATGCACATCCATGGTGGGAAGTTGTACGGAATGACAAAAACATGCCACATACTATATGCATTTGTCATACTCCCAAAGGGATTGAATCCATCTGTGGCAAATCCTAGCTTTATGTTACGAGGATCTTTAGCAAACCAATCAAACTTTTCGTCAAAGTGCTTCCAAGCCTCACCGTCTGCTGGGTGCCTTAGAACATTTTTCTCAACAACCCTCTTCTCTTTGTGCCACCTTGTGTGCGTTGACATTTCCTCTGGGGCTAGGCTATGTTTCAATACATGTCTGTCCAAATAACTGTGTACTGTTTCGGAAGCAGTATGCCAAGCATGACAACTGCCCGAAATGCAAGGCCTCTAGGTGGAGAGATGCTGATGGGAGAAGGTGTATACCGCAGAAGGTATTGAGGCACTTTCCATTGATACCAAGGCTGCAACGGATGTTTCTTTCGGAAAAATCATCACACGAGGTACAATGGCACAAGCTCAAGAGGCAACCTGTGGAAGATGAGCTGAGCCATCCAGCGGACGGAAAGGCATGGAAAGACTTTGACAGTAAGCATAAAACATTTGCTGCGGATCCAAGGAATATAAGGCTCGGCCTTGCCACTGATGGCTTTAATCCGTTTGGGATTCAGGGAACGTCATATAGCATGTGGCCCGTCTTTGTGGTGCCATACAACATGCCACCATGGGCATGCATGGATCAGTCTAACTTTATGATGGTGTTGCTTATCCCGGGTCCAGACTCTCCAGGAAAAGATTTTGACGTCTTCATGGAGCCCCTCGTGGAAGAATTGCTCCTGCTCTGGAGTGGTGTTCTTACCTATGATGCCTTGACTCCCAACAATAAGTTCAATCTCCGTGCTGCAGTCATATGGTGCATCCATGATTTCCCCGCGCTGCACACTTTGTCAGGGAGGATTACAGCGGGTTATCAAGCTTGTGTGCGGTGTGACAAAGACCCATGCTCGAGGAGGATAAGGGGCAAGATCTGCTGGATTGGGCATCGCCGATTCCTTCCCCGGAATCATCGTTGGCGAAACAGCAAAGAGTTTGATGGTGAGACTGAAACCCGTGACCAGCCAGCGGAATTCACTAAAGAAGAGCTCAACCAGCAACTTGAAAAGGTCAAAGATGTGAGACCAGGAAAGCTTGAAAAGAAGAGAAAGCGAGAGGAAGGGCAATGCTGGGACCGAAGGTCTTGTTTGTGGGACCTGCCATATTGGGTTGATCTAAAGCTGAGGCACAACCTCGACGTAATGCACATCGAGAAGAATATCTGCGACAATCTCCTTGGAACATTCATGAACATTGAAGGGAAGTCCAAGGACACGGTGAATTCAAGGCTTGACTTGGAAGATATGGGAATAAGACAAGAATTGCACCTCCAGCGCAATGAAGATGATGAGTCGTTTGAAATGCCACCTGCTTGGTACACCATGACTAAAGAAGAAAAGATTGCCTTCTGTGAGTTCATAAGAGCGGTGAGGTTTCCAGATGGTTACGCCGCTAACCTAGGAAAGTGCATCTCTCCTGATGGTTGCAAGCTCCAAGGACTTAAAACACATGATTGTCACATTCTACTTCAAAGAATTTTACCGGCAGGGCTCCGAGGAATTATGCATAATGATATATATGAAGCGGTTGCCGAGCTAGGAAATTTCTTAGAGAACTGTGTTGCAAGACACTCAAGTTATCGGTTCTGGAAAGACTTGAAAAAGAAATCCCACTAATTCTTTGCAAGCTCGAGAAGATTTTTCCACCAGCATTCTTCACCGTGATGGTCCATTTGTGTGTCCATTTACCAAAAGAGGCGATGCTTAGAGGCCCTGTACAATACGGATGGATGTTCCCGGTGGAAAGAAGGTTGCTTACATGTAAGCGCTCCGTGCGGAACACAGCCAGACCTGAAGGATCGATTGCCGAGGCGTATGTTGTCGATGAGTGCCTCACTTTTTGCTCGAGGTACTTTGACGATATGGACACGAGATGGAATCGTCCGGGCAGAAATGGAGAGCGTGATGACTCATACCGTGGTGATGTGTCGGTTTTCAAGCATGGTGTGAACTTTCTCGGAGGGTCGGAATATTTGGATGCCGGTGATGACTATGACAAGATGGTCTGGTTTGTCCTCAACAACTGCCATGAGGTTTTACCATACATAGAGTACGTCATATCTTGTGCACTCGTTATTTTATTTTCTTGGGTTGGGAGGAAACCATATTTTAGCACTGACCTGATGTTTTTCCACTCACTATTTTTCTTGGCATGGCAGGCTATGCAAAGAAGAGTTGAATCAGGAAGAAAGCCGCATCCATGTTGATAAGAGGCTTCCCAAGGAAATTTCCTGACTGGTTTAAAAAAAAGTGAGATTTTTAGCCATGTGGTCGATTGCCACATCATTTTTATTTGTGTGTTACTAACCCTGGTTAATATGTGCAGATTGGAAAATTGCATGAGGAGAAGATGGTGAGTGATGACCTCTTTGCTCTGGCATGCCAACCGGATAAGCGAGTGAGACGGTATTCAGCATGTATTGTTGACGGTGTTCGGTACCACACCATTGACCGTGAGAAGAATAGAAAGACACAGAATAGTGGAATCGTCACCGAGGGAGAGCATGATGGTGAGGCCATCGACTTCTATGGTCAGCTCAGAAGCGTCATCAAGCTACAATACAACTCCAGTGGAGGCATCGATCGCACCGTGGTCCTCTTTCGTTGTGATTGGTTTGACATTGGTGGCAAGAAGAATACGGGATTCAGAGATGATGGACACTTCAAGAGTGTCAACACCGGAAGGTTCTGGTATAAAAATGATCCTCTTATTCTAGCCTCACAAGCAACAAAAGTGTTTTATGTACCAGACACTCGTTTGCGTGGGAATTGGCGTGTTGTGCAAAGATTTCAGCATCGGCACTTGTGGAGCGTGAAGGAATCTGAAATAGAAAATGGTCCCGGTGGTGGTGGGCTAACGTATCAAGATGAAGACTCTACGGAAGTTCCAGTGCAAGCACATGAAGCAAACGTGCGCACCAGACTGCGAAGGGACCGGCAGGAACCCGTCCTTGTTGATGCTGCTGTTGTAGAAGGCATTAAAAGAAAAGGAAAGATGGTGGTCGATGGTCATGAAAGCGAGGACGATGAAGGCAGTGCTGACCATACCATGCTTCAATACTGTAGTGATGATGAGGGAAACAGGACTGGGCATAGAGTTGATGATGAGTAACGGATGGACATGAAGGTAACTTGTACCTGATGCTTGTCATTGTTAAATAAACTTATATCTGGAAAATCAAGTCTCTGTACCTGAAGGTAACTTATTTTGTTGCAGGCTGCTGCTGCTTGTACTCCACAAGTCTATGGTGCAATGGTGCAATGCTTCTCGACATGAGCAATAACACGCGGGAGCAATAACACGCTGTACAACTAGCAGTGATATGAAACTTTAGAGGTGATTGATCTGAACTAGCAGTGATATGAAACTTTAGAGGTCATTCATCTTACAGTGGATACAGGAGTAGAAAATATGTGGTATGGTTACAGTTTTGGAGAGAAAATGCTAGCCAGTACCAAGTTCGTTCCGGGAACTATGTGATTGTGTACAGAGCACAGGATGCATATTGTTGTCCATGAATTTCAAACGGGGAATCAGCCTCATGCGTTTTACACTTCTACTTAACATGTACAGAAGCTGTATTGCCTTTTGAATATCAAAAACATGGAGCAGCACGTTTTTTTTCTTCTCTTTATTATTACAGCAGCATTTTTTTTGGATCAACTTTGGGTTTCAAGCTATCGTGTCAATGAATTGTACTAGCATAAAAAAAAATTGAGTGTCTCGTCCTTTTGTTCCTTTTCTTCAAACTGAAAACTATGTGGAATTACTCACCTGTATACCTCAAAATCTAACACAAAATCTGCGCACCTGCATGCCTGTCAAGTGTCATCATTTCATTCATATTTTTGAATATTGAAATTATGACTTGCCAAAATATTCAAACAAATCAAGGAAAATATGAAATGTAACATTTACAAATATAGAACATAATAATGTAATTTAATCAACAAAATAACCTAGTTTTCGCATTCGGAAATAGAAAAATGAATTTTCCGTGATAGTAAAATGAAAAGTTTCTTCGGCAACATTGTTCACGGTTCCGAGGTACATGTTTGTGCCCAATACGGGCATATTTAAGCAAACTATACCATGAATGCGGACATAACATTCGTCGTTTGACCCTAAAGCCATGAATCTTCATAGATGATACCTCATTTCTGATAACACTTTCACGAGAAAATTGGCTTATTCCAAGTTTATGATTTTTGATGGATACTAGGACACATATAATGACACCACGCGAAGGTTTCACATTTATTTGATTTTTTTTGAATTTCCTATGCCGATTTCAAAATACGCTCAACTCGGGGGATATGACCGTTCGTATCTAGGGGTTAAATCTTGCACAAATTTTGTCACATCTCTGATGAAATAGGTACTTGTGTACCTAAATATGATTTTTTCAAAAAACTCATGAGAAAACTATGAGGCACATGTAGTTCAAATTTGACCCCGTTCCAGCTGAATCGACATGAATTTGTCTTTTTTACGAGAGATAGCTGGAATTTTTTGACACACAACCATTTGGTTATTTGTAAGTACATGTGGTCTAGTATTTTCAAATAATGTAGCGCTCCTATTTTACGACATATTTTTGGTAGTTGCTTCACAAAATAACCTAGTTTTCGCATTCGGAAATAGAAAAATGAATTTTATGTGAAAGGAAAATGAAAAGTTTCTTCGGCAACATTGTTCACGGTTCCGAGGTACATGTTTGTGCCCAATACGGGCATATTTAAGCAAACTATACCATGAATGCGGACATAACATTCGTCGTTTGACCCTAAAGCCATGAATCTTCATAGATGATACCTCATTTCTGATAACACTTTCACGAGAAAATTGGCTTATTCCAAGTTTATGATTTTTTATGGATACTAGGACACATATAATTACACCACGCAAAGGTTTCACATTTATTTGATTTTTTTTGAATTTCCTATGCCGATTTCAAAATACGCTCAACTCGGGGGATATGACCGTTCGTATCTAGGGGTTAAATCTTGCACAAATTTTGTCACATCTCTGATGAAATAGGTACTTGTGTACCTAAATATGATTTTTTCAAAAAATCATGAGAAAACTACGAGGCACATGTAGTTCAAATTTGACCCCATTCCAGCTGAATCTGCATGAATTTGTCTTTTTTACGAGAGATAGATGGAATTTTTTGACACACAACCATTTGGTTATTTGTAAGTACATGTGGTCTAGTATTTTCAAATAATGTAGCGCTCCTATTTTACGACATATTTTTGGTAGTTGCTTCACAAAATAACCTAGTTTTCGCATTCGGAAATAGAAAAATGAATTTTATGTGAAAGTAAAATGAAAAGTTTCTTCGGCAACATTGTTCACGGTTCCGAGGTACATGTTTGTGCCCAATACGGGCATATTTAAGCAAACTATACCATGAATGCGGACATAACATTCGTCGTTTGACCCTAAAGCCATGAATCTTCATAGATGATACCTCATTTCTGATAACACTTTCACGAGAAAATTGGCTTATTCCAAGTTTATGATTTTTGATGGATACTAGGACACATATAATGACACCACGCGAAGGTTTCACATTTATTTGATTTTTTTGAATTTCCTATGCCGATTTCAAAATACGCTCAACTCGGGGGATATGACCGTTCGTATCTAGGGGTTAAATCTTGCACAAAACCAAAAAAATTGACCTAGCAACGGACGGGTATGTATTTTAACTATTCTCAATCAATACACATTTAATTTTATTTAGTTCGAACAACAATAGAGACATTTAATTTTAAAAATTTATGTCCAAAATTCCCTCCCTACCCGCCAATCCCGAAATTTGTGGTGTCCGAAAATTCCCCCCCGCCTATTTCTCCCGCCTGGTTGTCCAAAATTCCACTTCTCCCGCTGGTTAACCTGCAATGACCGAAACGCCCATCAGAAAAAAAAACAGATCCCCAATCCTGCGATCCCTCTCTTCTCCAGTCTCCACCCCTCTCCTCAGATCCCTCTCCTCTCCACCCCTCAGATCCCGACCATCCCGCCGACGGCCACACGCGGTGACCGGCAAGCGACGACGGCCGCACGCGAGGACGGCGATGACCGGGGGAGTGGTGACGAGCGGAGGCGCTCTCGAGGATGACGACGAGCGGAGGCGCTCGCGAGGACGACGACAAGCGGAGGCGCTCGCGAGGACGACGATGAGCGGGGGAGCGGCGAGGGAGGACTGCCACAGGCGACGACGGTTGATCTGCAGGTACTTGTCTCGGTCGATCTAACCTGTTCCTTCCTCCCCCAGTCCCCTAAACCCACCGCCGGTGCTTCCTCGTCTCGCCTCTCCGGTTCCACGTTCCCTCCTACTAGCTTCTCCGGTTGCTCCGTCGTTACGTCCGGCCGTACTAGCTGCTACCTAGCCGATCGATTTCGCTGTTTTAGTCTCGCTCGATGCGCTCTTGTTTTATAAACGACGATTTGGCGAGGAGATTTAGCCGATCGCTGTTTTAGCCGATCTGTTACCATGTGGCCGGGGCGTCTCGCTAGATTTGGCGACGGCCGCACTCTCGACAGAACCCGTGCATCCCTTGACGTCTCGCCACCAGCCAGCTTTGCGCATCTCTGCTTTGGAGCTTTGTTTTAACTTTGGGCCTGTGTGTTTTTGGGTGCCGCTTTGGCGTTACACGTAGCGATGTAACAGTACGCAGGCACGCATGTACGGCGTGTGCTTGGCATCTTTATCTTCGGGCTGGAGTGACCACCTATGATGCTTGGTTTACAGGGTGGTGGACACACGTTATTTCGTCTGTCTAGCGTGGATCTGTTGATACGGTGCTTCTATGCTTCTGACTTTAGTTGATTTTGCTACAATGTCACGGGGTTTGCTAGATTGTTCAAGCTGTAGGTCAGGTTTCAAGACTTTAGTGTGTAGGTAATGGTGAGTTCCCATATAAACTGCCAGCTACACGGTTATAACCTTTAATAGCTGCTAGTTACTTGGAGTAAATTTTATTTTGCACATAGTCTGAATCCCAAATTCACAAGTTCAGAATTAGTACTAGTGGGCAACCTGTTATGTTCGTTACATGCCGCCATTAATTATTCATCATTTTACCTTGCTTGCTACAGTCCTGATAGGATTTCAGTTAGGTTGTGTAGTAATTCAGTCTTTTGTTTCTTAGATGCCATCCATTGTTGGTTTATTCTTTTCCTGAAGGTAACCTGATCTAGATTCTAGAATGACTTGTACAAATCTACTCTGCTACCTAACCTTGATTTTTCGTGTGAAAAGGGAAGAATAATATCTGTGGTTACTTCCCAGTTTTGTCATGAGTTACCTTATGTAATCTGAATAGTTTCAGATTTTGATCTTGCTTGTTTGATTATAGCCTATTTGAACGGGTTAGTGAAGTTACTTCACTGCATTGTGATACTGACATGATTGTTGTTCCAGCAAGTTTGCTTCACATACTAGCATGGTAAATCTGTTGCTTAACCTGTTAAGTGTGTAACTAATAAGTGCTTTATCACTGTTTATCTTACTAGCACCGGTCCAACCTCGTTGAGATCATCCATGGCAAAGATGGCAAAGAAGGATCAGTTTGTTGGTATGAACCCTGGCTCCTTTTGCTTCTAATTTTTGGCTTGTTTTGATTGTAATCAGGTAGTTCAAATGTAATGGTTTAGTCTGATTAATTGAGTTATTCTACTAGGTTTAAATAAAATGAAATCTGCTAACATACCATGGCTTGTTGGTATCAAACTTGACACTTTTTTTGCTTCTAATCTAGTAGTAACTTGTTCCTTGTGCTTACCCTGCTAGCTTGACTATGTGTGGTTCTATTGCCTAGTGTTGTTGTAGTTTGGTTATGGTTTTGCTTGTGCTTGTTAGGGTACCAGGAATAAATATAAATAAGACATGATAAGATAACTAACTTGACTAGAATGGGTTTGTTTAGTAGTTGCTAATGAATTAGTTTTAATAGCTGAATAACAACCTTCAATGTAACTTACTTGTCTGTGTTGTCTTGCTTCTCAATGCATTTCAACCATTCAAACTTATGGTTGCTTTATTTTATTCTTGAAAAGAAGCACCTGCCACAGAATACGAGAAGCTTAGAGCTCAAACCATGTTGAGGAACAACCGTATATTTCAATCACTTGGCATCAATGCATTAGCATCCATGGTTAGGATGAGAAACGATGTTCAGGAAGGTAGTAGAATTACAATTGATGATTCAGCCTCTGGTGTAACTGAAGGCTCAAGCTCATACTACAATCCTAAAGATGACGAAGTGAGCGATCAAGATGAAAGTGATGACACAGTAGTGAAGACAATTAAGGTGGGTATGGTTTGTGTGTGCTGGGGTGGGTGGGGGGGGGCTACTTTGTATGCTGTGTGTTTCATGTCTGTCTTAAATTCTTTGGAAACAATTTTCTTACCCTTGATCTAATGCCATTCTTTGCTGTTTATACGAGGAACTGAAGGTTTCTAGAAAGAAGAAGTGTGCTGTTAGGAAAAAAAGGAGCATAAAGTCAAGCTCAGCAACATCTTCTGCAATGGCTCCAGGAAGAGTGATGGCTCCAGCTCCAGGAAGAGTGATGGCTCCACCTCAAGGAGGTACAAAAAGAATGTCTGAAGATCTTGAACCTAATAAAGACGCACCCACTCGAGTAACTAGGCAGAGGAAGATGATGGTGGTGGAAGAAGCCTTGTTGCACGAAGATGGACCAAACTTACTGCAGAAAGACTTCAGCCCCGTGTGCATGGATCATTCACCGGTAGCTGCTGGCTCTTCAGAACAACACGACCAGCATACCATGGGTAGGCCGCTGTGCTTTTCACAACATGAGGAGCAGCACACCATTGACCAGCCATTGTGCTTTTCACAACAAGAGGAGCAACACACCATTGATCAGCCATTGGTTGTTGCTGGTTCTTCAACACAACCAGACCAGCCACTTGTCACTGCAGGCAAGTTAATCCTGTTCTATGCATAGTATCTACTTCATTTTTAGAGCCATTCCTTCCTGGTGTTATTAAATACCCTACATCTGTTGAAATTTGACTGCTTGCCATGCATGTATATATGACTGTTTGCCATTTATGCATGTGTCCTTTTTCAGGTAAAAATGCTTTGGTCATGCGTAGAAAGGGAGCAGGTCTAGAAAGGATAACCAAAACTTTGGCCACCAAGATGAACATCCAAATCCCTCAAGGGTTGAAGCGACCAGAGAATCCTTTGCAGGCTGCAAAGCTTGCATCAGAGGGTGGATACATTGCAAGAGGCCATCTGCCAGTACTGCCTCACTTCAAGGAATACAAAAAAGATGAGAGCATGGTGAAGAACTTCATTGGAAAAGTTTCTGTAAGTCATTACTTCGTAGCTGAGTATGATCTTTTTGCCGTGGATAGCTGTTAATGTGATTATCTAATCTTGCCTTGTTTGCTGTCTTCGTAGGCAAACTTCGTGATGGACACCGATCCACAAACCCTTAAGAGGGTGTGCACGGATATCATGCAGAAAGTGTCAAAGAATAGACGTCACCTGATCAAGAAGAAATTTTTGATAAAGTACCAGCAAACCAAGTGAGTATCAAATCCCCATTGGATGACTTGTCGGACAGTGACTGGCAAAGTCTGGTGAAGCTATGGTCTAGCCCAAGACACAAGGTGTGTTGTAATGCCCGGGGTTTTTCCCCAAATTAGATTTTTGCTTGTTTTTGTTTTTGCATCATCATGACATCAGCATCATGCATCGCATTTTTCTGGCAACCAAAAATTATTTTTATTAAACCCTATTTTATTTTGCTAAAAATTTGTCACAAAAGTTTTACCGAGACAGTCGTCTCTGTTTTTGAAAATTAATTTGCCAAATTAAATTTTGCAAAAGAAAATAAATGTTTTTGAGTTAGAGAGAGAGCAGCCCAGCGAGCTAGGCCCAAAAGCCCAGCAAAGCAAACCCTAGGTTTCCCCCTGCCTTTTTTCCTTTCCCACCCCCTGCCTTTCGCAGCCACCCTCTTCTGTTTTTGTCGAATCGCAAAAATGCCCTTCCACCTACTCTTTTCTCTTTTTCCCCCTCCTTTTCTTTCTCTCTCCTTCTCTTTTCTCTCTTTTTCTTTTTCCTTCTCTTTCTTCTCCCGCATCCCTCTCCTTCTCTTCCCCGATGCTTTCCTCCTGCCCCGCACCTTGCCGCATCCGCACCTCAGCCCTGCTCCACTTCCTCCACGGCCGGACCGCGCCCTGCCTCCGCCACCTCCTCTCCCGGCCTCCCCACCTCCGGCCGGTCGATCAGAACCTCCCCGAGCTCACCTCCCGCAGTTCTCCAGCACCCGCACCTCCTCGCCACGGCCTCCGCCCCTGCAAGCTCCGGCCGCCCCTGCGCCTTCTGCTCCTCACCGTCTCCTCCTCTCCCTGCAGCCATCGTGCCTCCCTTCCGTGCCGCCCCGTGTCGACCTCCTCCGTCTCGGCCCGCGCGTGACCGCGCCTCGTCCTTGCCTTCCGCTCGCCTGGCTCCACCTCACCGCACCCGCGGCCCGCCGCCGCGCTCCTCGTCTAGGTCGGCCGCCGCCCGCGCCCCTACGCCGGCCCAACCTCGCCTCCTCGCTGTGGCCAACTCCGGCCCGAGCTCCTCCCTCCCTGACTCGAGCTGTCGTCCCTCCGTGCCGTGGTCTGCACCTTGTAGCTGTTGCCTACACCCCCTGCACCACCCGTCCTGCAAGCACACAAGCACCCCGACGCCCACACTGCACTTGCTGCTCTCCCCGTGTACGTGGTCGTGTTCTTCCCCGATGCCTGCCCGCCAAGCGTTTGGTGTTTTGCCCGCAAGAAGACCCGGCTCTTTTCCGTTGCCGTGTTCGTCCCCGATGTTGCCTCCGTTTCCCGACGTCTCCGTTGAGTTCCCCGGTGTTGTTCCGTTCCCGACGGGAAAGTTTCCCGTTTCCCCGATGCAGTTTCCCGTTCCCGTTCCCGACGTCGTGAAGACCAAGTACGACGACCACCGTGGATACGACGAGATCTTCCCCGACACCGGAAATGCGACAAGTTCTTCGTGTTGTTGCCCGTTTGTGCCGGCCGCCTTCGTGCGCGTCCGTGAAGACCGACATCCGACCACCGTGGACCCCGACGACCCCGAAGCCCGGAACGCCAAGGTCCGCCACGACGACGACCCGAGTACGACTACTTCCCCGACGTCGACTACCTCGACTACTCCGACTCCGGATGAACGACTACTTCGGCTACTTCGACTACTTCGACTACATCGACCACTCCCTCTCCGAATCCGAAGATCCCCGAATCCGATGTGTGACCCCAACCCTAACCCTATGCCATATATATATGCGATATCTTATAAAATCATGCATAATTAATTAACATCGCACCTTTATCCATTTAGTCGAATTAAATCAACTAATTATGGGTGTCCGATGCATCTATATTATGCACCGATCCCATTTAAAATGCTTTGCCATGTGATAGGGAATAAAAACATTGAATCGCATTTAATTTGTCATGCATCATGTCATCAACATGCCGCTTCTTTTGCCGTATAAGTAAAATGCATCTTTTATGTTTCCGGTGTTCGTTGCTTCTTCGGGAATAGGCCGATGAGTTGATGTAAGCAACGACAGGTTCTGCTACCTCTACCGGATTGCAGGCAAGTGATACTCCCTTGCTATCTTTGCTTGTCTTCTATTTCTCACTCGTCCTATCTTTTGTTCCTTGCTAGCCATATATATATCGATGCTTGTGTCTCGATCCTATATGCATGTTTACCTTGCAGCCATGATATAGCCACACCCCCACATCCTATCACCCTGTTGTTTGTTTACTTTGTTAGCCTTGCGAGTCGTAGTGCATGCTTAGGTGCTTTGCTTCAGTCCTGTTATCTTTTTGTCTAGTCTTGTTGATAACATGGTAGTTAGGCTCAACTAAATGGTAATGTTTAATTTATGTTGCGATGGGAATACCTTAATAAAGATAAGGCACCGGCGGAAGGCCAATCGTGGTGATTTGTTCTGCTAGTGTCGCCTAGGACCCGAGTTCTTTTCCGCTGATCCAAGACTGAGCGCACTAACCACATGTGGGAGTTCTATGGGCCTCCCCGCAATCTATTACCGGATCCTCAAACTTGTCCAGGATGCCACAAGTAGTTCGGGTGTTTTGATAGAAGTTGCGGCATGAGCGTTAACCGCATGTGGAAGGAGGGGCAATCGTATGAGTGTTCCCTCCCGAAGCCGTCCACGCAACGGTTAGGCCCATCTCGAAGCTTCGGCCGGACTCTCAAGGTGGATCAGTCCTAACTAGGTGGCTCCCTGGACTTGTTTGTATTGAAGGGAAGTATTGCGTCGAAACCTCCACCGGTACACCTCTAAGCGAGAGTTTCGATGCGTGTGGGTTCATTGGTGCATCCCTGCAGGGTGAAATCTTTTCGAAAAGCCGTGTCCGCGGTTATGGACGACTTGGTGAAATGCGCTGGCTAAAAAGATCATAGACAACTTGCACCTTATGATGATAATAACTTGACTAGTAAAATAGATTACTTGAATAATAACCCATAAAACTTGTCCACCGTGTGAGTGCCCGGACTTCTTCCTCGTGGGTTGAGGATACGAGGGAGTCGTTTTAGGGCGGGTTTGTTTGGTGTGTAGTATAGTTGGCTCCTCATGCGCTCTCTTACCTTGTCTCTGATAGACGGATGTTCTAGTGTGTCTCTATAAGTTGTTAGTGCTGCTTGCCGCCGCCTCAATCGCTAACCCCCTTTTCCCCGGAATTCCAGCTTTGATATCTTGTGAGTATTACTTGCCAGTACTTCTACTAGTACTGACCCCTTCGGGGCTGCTATTCCAATGCAGCCAACAGGTTTGAAGTCTGACGACGTTAGCTTGGGAATCCCTCCGGCTTGGCCTGGGCAGGGATATGGTGCCTTCGCTTATCTTCAGGACTCTTAGTCCAATTTGTTTCTTGTCCGTAGCCGGACGCTACCCGCTTCCGTTGTTAATTGGATCTTTGTATTGTATCTTTGCTCTTGACTCTGTGAGTCGTTGTTGTATATATGTTCTTTTGTGGGTTCCATCGAGAACTGTTGTAATGTTATCACAATTCCACCCGCATAACGTGTGTGTTGCGACGTGCACGTTATGTCTGGTGGGCGTCCTTTAGGATCGTTATTATGCGGATTTGGCTGGAACGCTAAAATATGCATAGTACCGATCTTGGGGCGTTACATCTGTCACTCTCTTTCTTTGCTGGACAGTGAATAGCAAAGCCTGATTGAGCTGTAGCCTTTTGTTTTTGTGCCTTGTTACTGTCTTTGGTCCTACATGATCTTACCGGTCTTAATGCAAGTTGAATGATGCCTGCATGTTTTTTTTTGCCTTGTTATTGTCTTTGATCAGTATCAATTGTATGATTGCTTACGCTTGCTCTTATGTATTTGATGCTCCTATTGTTGATATTTTATTATCTTTCTTGTTTATACACTCATGCATTAGCTCTTATGTATCTGATGCTCTTCTTGTTGATATTTTATTATTGTTCTTGTTTATATACTCATGTATTAGCATGTATCACCATATATCAGTTGTAGGCATCATCAAGTATCTGCTGTAGGCATCATCATGTATGTGCTGTATGCAACATCATGTATCTACTGTATGCATCATTATACACTATACCTACTGTCCTAATTAGCCAATCCCTTTCAATTGTAGCAAACATGTCAGAGCGCCAAAGATAATCGGAAGAAAGTCAAGTTTCAGCAGAGAACCGGTTCTCGATGTTACGGAGCACACATATATGCAACAGTAAGAACGCTCGTATATTTCAATTGGCCCAAGTTACCTTTGCCACATAAAGTTAAGTCTGATTCTCGTCTCGTGTAATTGTTTCAGAAGGAGGAGCGTAAAGATGAAGAACTGTCTGTCGTCGACATGTTCAAGGCAACTCACAATAGCAAGACAAAAGGTTTCTCGAAGGAGGTGCAGCTGGCTATAGTAAGTTTCCTGATGTGTTGTAGTCTTGATGACGTGTATGTGACAAACCTAACCTGGTATATGTTGGTACTAGCCAAAATACATATGTTTTATGCATGTTTTCCTGTTAAAACATTTTTCTGTCAATGACTGAATACCTGAAGCCGACTATTTATGTATATATAAATACGTGATATGTTTCCAGTAAAATATGGTATCAAAGATAATGGCAGATTTACTTAGACTTGATTTAGCGGAGTAGCTAGATTTGTTTGCGTATAGTCAGTGATGTGAGGGAAGTTGCTACCACACCAATATGAAAACTACTAGTAGATACCTTCTTTTGTGCTATCTTAAAGAACATGACCAAATCTTTCCATAACATCTCCTTCTTGCACCACTTGGCATGGACTACGTAATGATCCTTATATCATATTTTCATTGTGGGTAAATATCACCGGAAGATGGCTGGACGGATATGATATTGATATTTTTTTGATTAATTCTTTCTTAACTCCCAATGAAACATGGCAGTCCAGAGATGGGGCGACTACTAACAAATAAACTAATCTGCAGCATATATATAACAACAGCATCATTATCCTTCTTTAGCTGAGCAATGCCTAGATTAGTGTTGAGTGTTGACTACCATGGAGGCTTTCCTTGCGCACCGCCCTATGTCCATTACAGTGCACATAAATACTTCTCTGCTTGGGTGTTTTGTGGCATCAAAGGGCTAGAGAGCAAAGTGTGTTGCCGTATGTGGACCATTTACTTCTTGGGCTTTGCTTGGTAGTGTTGTCAAATCTGGTCAATTATGCTTCTGTTTAGTTCATCTTGTTATAGACAAGAATGCATTGCAAGTATGTCCTTATCCTCAGTTATCCTTGATTGTTGTATATTATGGCTACTTGGATTTGTAACTATGTGGGACCGTGTGTATGTAACTGCTGAATCTGTAATTCTTTTGGCCAGCAGCCCAGAACCACGGTAGTGTCTTTTTTATCTTCAAGTTTTATTTCTTTGTAAGTAGAGTTGATGCATGATGGTAGAATGTTGAGTTCCTTTCCTCCAAATTCAACTTGTTTCAAAGTCGGTGAAAACTTTCCATCACATATACTCTTAAGGTGGTAAAAATCGTCTAATAGGATAAACCTAGCTGTATCCACCTGGATGTAGCCTTCCAGTATAAAGCTGCCTTTTTTATAGCTTGTAGATTGTCTGCAGCCGGCAAGTTTTTCCTGTTGTTCGTCAAATTTGTGTGTGCAATCATGTGGTGGTAAACACAGTCTCTTATCTGTTGGCTTATAGTGTTCAAGGCCGTCCATCCATATGGGAGTTATTTTTTGCTAAATTATATAGTCTAATACTCCTGCTGCTTAGAGTAGCACATAAAATGAGTACTGCTAGCAAGCAACATAATGTGATTTTTTGGCAACTGAACAATATTCTATCCTTGAGTAGCAGTAGCTTAAACTGAACAAGATTCACTTACATTGTTCCCTCAGCTGACCATGATTTTTTGCATGCTAATTTGTATTTTCCAAATGCAGAATGAAATGGAAAAGGAAATGGTAAACCCAGTACCAGATGGCCAGCAAGCACCATCTGATATCGCCATTGTTTCTCAAGTTCTTACCAAGAAATGCCCGTCAAGCACGTTCCTCAGGAATGTTGGTCTGGACTCAACCTCATTGAAGAACTCCAGAAAGTCAAATGCCGCTGTGGATGCTCATGTCAATGACCTCGAGGAGAAGCTGGAGAGGGAGCAACAACAAAATGAAGCAATGCGCGCAGAACTGGCAGAAATGAAGAAGGCGGCGGAAGAAGCTAAAGCCGCACAAGCTGCACGCGATAAGGAACATGAGATGCTCGTCAAGAGGACTGAAGAAACGAGTGAAAGATTGAATCAGTTCCTGGCATTATTTGCAGCCAAGCCTCTCTGATGGTAAGTGGTTGACATAGTTCCATGGATAAAAACATGTTGAACCTGATAAGTTATTTGTGCATGATGGTGTGTGTGATGAACTACGTTATTTGTGGATGATGGTGTGTGTGATGAACCTGATAAGTTATTTGTGGATGATGGTGTGTGTGATGAACCTGGAGTATATTGTTATTTTGGTGTGATGGACCTGGAGTATGTTGGTTGTTTTGCTGTGATGAATCTGTGTATGTGATGAATGTAATGTGAACCTGGAATATGTGCTGATGAGGATTTAAATTTCTGGATTATTTGCTGTAATTCTAATATACTAAATTTTGATTTCTGGATTATATTGAAATTGGGACTAGTTTTTGCAACTCAGCCCAATAACTTTTGACTGAACAAAAGAATTGAAAAGAAACACTGTCATGAGATAATTGGGCCGTAAGAAGGCCTCAGCCCAACAAGATTTGTACCATCTATTTAAAATCAGTATAAAGAATTTCAGAAATAAAAACGAAAATGGACCTAAAAGGCCAAATGCAAAATTCGCTAAAAAAATTAAAAGGCCAAATTTCGTAAATGCTAAAAGGCCAAGGCCCATGAATTAAAACTGCTATAATGTTCATTTTGGCCTGTTAATTCTATCAGAAGTTAGAGAAATAAAATCAAAATGGGCTAATTTGTTGGGCCTGACCCATTTGGATGACCACAACGGATTGGGTTGATTCAGATCTATGACTTTCTAATTTGGTCATAAATTTGCCACGTAGGATTGGCCACGTAGGACCTGACGTGGCCTGGTCAAAGAGCCTATGACCAAAATGATTGGTCATAAAATTATGACTCTCTGATTTGGTCATAAACGGTTATGACCAATCCACTAAAAAGGTCATTATGGTTCGTTTAAGACGCTCGGTATGTGACCATCGATTTTTGGTCATAAAAAGGTCATAAATGAGAAATAATGACCATCTAGTGACCAAAATGGAGGGTCGTTAACGAGCATATTTCTTGTAGTGAGGCCTTTCCACATAACCGAGAGCAAGCCCCACTGGCGGGTCAGCTCCGCCGACCCATTCTGAATCACCTCCTCAGCGCGGGAGCTGGCGCGCGCCAGCGCATACTCCTTGGCCTCGATCTCCTGGACCAGTTGGCCTACTCCCCGGAGCACGGCTTCCTAGGTGTTCGGCCCGCTGATCGTGATCTCAGGGGCTGCCCCTTGCTGGCCCCCGGAAGCACCAGTTCCCCAGCCAAACTTCGCGGAGAAATCCGCCTTGATCTCCGCTAGCGCGGCAATCTTGGCACTCGCCCCGGAGCACGTCGAGAACTCGCTGAAAGCCTTCAGCTCCTCCCCAGTCATGAACGAGCAGCTCAAAATGTCCGTGGTACCCGGCCAGTTTGATGTTTCGGCCCTGGCCGGACCACCAGAAGGCGCCGAAGCGCGCCCACCTCCCGGGCACTCGGTCGTCGTCACCTCAGGTGCGGCCCTGGAGACCTCCTGGTCCGGAGTCGTTGCGGCATGGTCGCCCATTGGGGACCCCCCAACAAACGAAGTATCTGGATCAACAAGAAACAATGTCAGACAAGCGGGGCGGAAGAAGGTGAAGCTTGCCCAGCGGGGTAAAGATTTACCTGCAGCTTTCGGCGTCCCCGCGTTTCCCGTCTTGGTGGGGGCAAAAGGCATCCCGGGTGCGTCCTCCGCATCGCCCCCGCGTCTTTTCTCCACTCCCTACAAGTTGGAGGAGGGCGTCATCCTCCGCGGGCTCCAGCGCTGGTGGCCGTGTCGTCCTCGGCCACGTCTCGCCGCCTCTTGTTGGCCTCTGGGAAGCTTGACCCCTGCAACAACATTTGGTCATCTTCTTTGGAGCACAACGCGCAAGCTCGAAGGGAACATTCACGACAAAGACAAGCAAGAAGCAGACTTACCTGCGGGTGCGCTTGCAGCCCAGCGACTCGGGCATGTCTGCGGACCCGGCGGAATAGCCATGGAGGCTCAAGGGCATCATGCTGGTGATGACCCACAAGTGTAGGGGATCGCAACAGTCTTTGCAGGTAGCTTGACCCTAATTTATTGATTCGACACAAGGGGAGCCAAAGAATATTTATAAGCCTTAGCAGTTGAGTTGTCAATTCAACCACACCTGAAAAGCATTTCTCTCAAAGCAATTTATCAGTAGTAACAGTGATTTGATGGCAGCAGTAGAATAGTAACAGCGGTAATAAAATAAAGACAGCAATGATGATGGTAAAAGTAATGATTGTAAACAGCGGGATTAAAACACCGTAGGTATAGGGATAGATAGACGGGCGTTGCATGAATAAGATAGCTCATGAAATGAACATAACTAAGCACCAAGCAAATAAATATATAAATAGCATCCAAGTATCAAACAGTCATAGGCATGTATTCCTAATTTAGCCGTACGTGCTTGCAATAAGAACTTGCATGACATCTTTTGTCTTGCCATCCGGTTTCAGCCGGGCCAATTAAGGAACACATGGCAATTAAGGTGTTCCTTTTAATAGAACACTGGATCAAAGCATTAACACACAATAAATACATGTAATCTCGAGTTGCCAACCATTCCCATCGATGTACCCGTTTCTGTCACTCGGGGTCTCCGGTTCCGGTTGACAACAAGTGCATACAACTAGTAGATAGGATCCAAACAACAATTATACTCATGCAAACATAAGTGTTCAGATCTGAAAACATGGCACCTAGGCCCAAAGTGACAAGCATTAAGCATAACTAGTTGCGCCAACGATGATTAACACAAATAGAGGATACTAGGCATCATGCCCTAACAATTTGGCATCAAATTACATGAGCAATCTTATTCAATCCCTTCCATCCCCTTGCCTACAGCAGGGAACTACTCACACATGGAGGGGGACGACATGGACGGTTGATGGAGAGGCGTTGGCGGTGACTATGGCGGCGATCTCCACTCCGGAAGGGTGCCGGAACAGCGATCCTAGACCCCAAATTTAGGGTTCGTGTTGGCGGCGGAGCTCCGTAAGGTTTCTGGAAAAAGTGTTCGGGGGCTCGTCATTTTAGGTCGAGAGGGAGCTTATAAGCAAAGTTGGATCGCCAGAGGAGGTCCCAGGGGCAGGGGCGCCCCCCTGCCGCGGCCTAGGGGCCACCCGCGGGTGGGCCCCGCCCCTGCTCCTGTGGTGGCCCTCCCTTCGGGGTCTTCCGCTTCCAAGGCTTATTCTTCTTCAAAAATCCTTTTTATAATTTTTCTGGAATTTTCCGCGAACTTCTGAACCCTGCACAAAAGAAAGACACCAAATGCAATTCTGCTGAAAATAGCGTCAGTTCGGGTTAGTTCCAAACAAATTCATTAATAATCAGAGGCAAAACAATAGCAAAGTGTTTGGAAAAGTAGATACGTTTCCGACTTATCAGCTCCCCCAAGTTGAGCTTATTGCTTGTCCTCAAGCAATTCAGTTGACAAACTGGATGCGATAAAAGAAACTTTGACAAACATATTTGCTTCATTTAGAGCATAGAAGTTTAAACCATGATCGGTATTTTAATAAGCACAAGAGAAAAGTTACAAAAACAATAGAACTAAAGCAATCATGGAGACTTATGCAAAACTCACAATATGCTAACAAGTAATAATTTAACCATGCAAACAAATAGCACCGATGCAATGCATATAACTAGGCATGGTAAAGTGATCTCTCGCTTGCCCCTTTTGTGGGGCAAAACATAAATGCCTGGCACCCCTCGAGACATTAAACGGTGACTATATGTAACGTTATCAGAATTAAGAAGTATCTCAAACATGCTCCAATCATTAAAACTTTGGGACAAAGCACATTATACTCAGAATGACAGCAATGCTCTATAAGATGGTGCTCAAAGAAGGGTGATGACTCAACATAAATATATATAAAAGAAAGGCCCTTCGCAGAGGGAAGCAGGGATTAATCATGTGCTAGAGCTTTTTATTTTTATAAGCAGAAGTAAAACAGTTTTGAGAGATGCATGCTTTCGTCAATGATTTCACAACAGAGAGGCTATCTAGTCCCTCATAACAAGCAAGGCTTTTAGACTTGTGAGAGCAGCTGGTTTCTTAGAGGAGCGAGTACGCTCCTCTTTCACCTTGGTTTCACCACTGTCCAATGTTTGAGCTGATTTCTCAGAATTTGCATTGCGCGGAGGAGAATGGTGAGTTATATTTATATTTTGCTTTAGCTGCTCTCGGGTTGATTCAAGTGAAGACGTAATCCATCAACACCGGGTGAAAAGGGGGAAATGACCTTGCTTGTCACAAGTTATATCTAGCCCTCTACTGCTTCCTCATGAGCTAAAAACAGAGACATAAAAAGAAGCATTTTTTTTGAATGATTTAAAGGTAGCACATGACAAATTTACTTGGAATGGCGGTGAAATACCATATGTAGAAAGATATAGTGGACTCAAATGGAGTACTTTGGCTTAAGGAAAATGGATGCACGGATGGACTATTACACCCAGTGCAAATGGAGGCTAGCAAAAGACTCGGGAGCGACCGATCAAGAGCAGTACTGTCATAATCATTCTTTGCGACAAAATCAATCAATGAATAAAGCATAAGAGTGATACTACAATTCTAAGCACAATAAACCGTCAAGGCTTAATAGACTTTGTTTTTAGTCTTTTACATGTGTGAACATGTGCCAAGTCAATCCAAATAAATCTTTTGGAGGAGGATCTCACTTCACCATACCATATTATAAACAATGCAAAACATGCTCACGTCTACATGACAAATTATCCACTCTTAACAAGTTGAGGCTAAGCATAGGAATCCATAAGTAATATCATCTACACAACATTCTATCATAGCAAACTAAAACATGAGCATGAGGATAAGCATCTGTACAAAAATGAAAACAAATAGAGTTCATACCGAATTTCCTCATCAAATCTGCGTTGCCAAATATCATCATTATTGCATAGACGCTTGCACAACCGGAAGATATGGAAATAATAAAAATGTGCAAGTGTCGTCACAAAAACTGGTTGAACTCTGGGACAACTACAAAATGAAGAAGACGAGAAAATATTTTTGTGTTTTTCGAATAGTGCAAGGAATAGCGCAGAACTAGAAGAGAAATATTTTTGCTGTTTTCAATTTGGAAAGAAGCGACTAAAAACGAAGTAGAAAACAAATGAACAAGAAATAAAAGAAAATATTTTTGGTCTTTTTGATTATGAGAAAGAAGAGGCAAAAAAGGAGGAATTTTTTTTGGGTTTTTGATTAATAAACAAAAAGAACAACTAAGGCGACTGAGCAAATTGAAAAGAGCGAAAAGAAACCAAAAGGAAAACACTAACGGATACACAAAGGAATGATGAATACACCGACATAAAGCATTTAAGTGAACATAGTAAAAAGGTGCTGGTGAGAGATACGTACTCCCCCAAGCTTAGGCTTTTGGCCTAAGTGGGGCTCATCTACCATGGTGGTGGCATGCCCCAGTTAGCGCCCATCTGTGGCTGCCACTGCATATCTTGTGGCTCCTCCTCCAGCTCCTCCTCAGGTACTAATGATGCGAGGTACTCATCCAGCACCTCCTCGGGAAATGAATATCCGTCCCTAGCAATAGTGTCAAACAAAGCAGGAGCAGGTAATCTCACAAAGTGAGGGTTATCCAGATCAAAACAAAATAATAACCTGTACTGCAAATTCTCCAAAGTGGAATCATAAGTGACATAGTGGTGAGTTTTCATTGCAGCAAGATTAAGCCTAATAAAATCCAACTCTAGATCATCCTCTCTAGGAGGAAGCATGGCAGTAGCAAGCATGATCGAAGCAACAATGCCTCCATAAATAGGCCCTCTAACCTTGTTAGTGCTAAGACGACGAGCAATAAGAGCGCCAATGCTATGAGTTTCATCACAATTAATAGCGACGGCAAGAATAGCAAGATCAAGACTAGTCATGTTACTCGTGTTATCCCGGGGAAGGATACAACGAGCAATGACATAGCCCAAATACCTCACAGCTGGAAACTGAATGCTCCCATTTTGCACGCGTAGAGTCTCTCCAATCATCCTAACAGATTCCGGCATAGAGCTCCTTGAGGTACTGGGGCTGCGTCTTCATCTTGCCTATAAGCCCCGAGTTCCTCACTCCTAAAGCGCTGCAAAACTCAGACGAAGGCATTCTACAAGGTCGCTCATATAGCATGAACTCCACACTAGGGTGATATGGATCATCATTGAAATTAAAGCTTTGCACAAAGATGTTAGTGAGCTTAAGATATTGGGGCCTTTCCACTAATACAATATTTGTCAACGATGCATTAGTGACAAGACTAGTATATTCATTGCGTATACCTGCAGCTTGTAGAAATTCATAACATGAGTATACCGATGAACGCACATCCGTCTCTCGAGCAAGCACAATAACACCAAGTGGCTCCAAATCTTCATTATATGAAGGCCTCATTGGTGCATTAGAACTTGAACCTCTCGTTTCTCGACGAGAAGAGGGCTCCTTCTTCTTAAAGATCCCACCTAAATTGAACTTACGCATGTTCTTCCTTTTCTGAAATTTTTCAACAAACCTCATAAAACTTGAAAATAAAATATAGCAAGTGCATTAGACTATTCCTACAACTCAATATCAACTAGTTCATGCATCAAATCCATCTAACAAGTCACAAATAAAGCATGCAAGTTCAGACTCAAAGTCATAAACAACAGCAAAATACTCAACTTATACAAAACTATTCAAGATTCTAATTGGAGGAGTGAAGGAGTCACATACCGGAGAGAATTTGCTCCAAATTTCAGCAAGAATAATGGGCTGAACAAAGAGATCGAAAATCCCAGCACTCAACAGCAAAAACTCGGGTTTGAGCAATGGGGGAGTTATTTTTCGAGAGAGAGGGAGTGTGTGGGAGGCAGATCACCTGGTGGGGCCCTCCAGGGGGCATAGGCGGCCCTTGGCCGCGGCCAAGGTCTCACCCGCGGGTGGGACCCGCCTATGCCCCTGGGGTGTCCCCCAGGTCAGCCCCAAGCACTCCTGTGTCTCTTTAAAAATAATAAAATTCATGTAATTTTTCTGGAATTTTTCGAAAACTTTTACAGAGGAACTTAAATGAGATCAAAATAAGCTAATAAAACAGGATAATGGTATTTAAAAGGACAAACTAAGCAAGAAATAACAATTACAGAAAAATTAAAGATGAGCAATAGAAGAAAATTTAATGAATTTTGATATCTTTTATGTTGCTAAAGTTGGTTTGTTAGCAAGGTTGATCAAGTCTTGCTACCACACCAAATTTATTTGACATAAATTATTCAATATTCAATAGACAATCAAGTTACCTCATATTGAATAAGAATTGTCCCAATCATGAGAGTTTCATATTTTCTTGAATGTGTATGAATAGGACAATCAATAGTTCCAATCTTGATGGATTCAATATTCTCAATGGAGTTCAAACCAATTTTAGTATTGATCTTCTTTGTAAAGTACACCGTGTGTTCTTTATCATCAACGTTAAAAGTAACTTTTCCTTTATTGCAATCAATAACAGCCCCTGCAGTATTAAGAAAAGGTCTCCCAAGAATAATAGACATATTATCATCTTCAGGCATTTCCAATACCACGAAGTCAGTTAGGATTAAACAGTTAGCAACTTTAACAGGAACATCCTCACAGATATAAATGGGCACAGCAGTGGACTTATCAGCCATTTGTAGGGAAATATCAGTTGGAATAAGCTTATCTAATAAAAGTCCCTTATAAAGAGAAAATGGCATAACACTAACTCCTACACCAAGATCACATAAAGCAGTTCTAACATAATTATTTTTAATGGAGCAAGGAATAGTAGGTATACCTGGATCACCAAGCTTTTTAGGAATCTTGCCATGGAAAGAGTAATTAGCAAGCATAGTGGAGATTTCTTCATTAGTGATTTTTCTTTTATTAGTAACAATGTCTTTCATATATTTTGAATAGGGAGGCAACTTAATAGCATCTGTCAAAGGAATTTGCAAAAAGAGGGGCTTCATCCATTCACAGAATTTATTATAGTGTTCTTCTTCCTTAGCCTTCTGAGATTTAGATGGAAAAGGCATGGGTTTTTGCACCCATGGCTCTCTCTCTTTACCATGTTTTTTAGTAGCAGGAGGTGTAGTCTCCTCCTCCTGTTCGTCAGGTTCATTAGTATCATTATCATGTTCATTACCACTTTCAGTTTCAGCATCCGAAATAGCAACAGCATTAGGATTATTACTTGTAGGTTCTTTATCAAGTTCCATATTACTAGCTTCTCCTAATTCTTTATGTTTCTTCTTTTTCTTTTTCTTTTTAGGGGAACTAGTAATATTATTTTCAACCAGTTGAGATTCTTGTTCAATTCTTTTAGGATGTCCCTTAGGATAAAGAGGATCATGAGTAGAGATACCTCCTCTAGTTAAAACACCACAAGTTTGTTTATTACTTTGTGTAGCAATTCCAGCAAGCAAGTCTTTTTGCACTTTAGTAATTTGTTCAAGTTGAGTTTGGACCATATGAAAATGCTTAACAAGACCTTTGACATCATTAGCAGTTTTCTCCAAGACAGAATGCAAATTTTTAATAACCAGGGTGTTATCATTTAATTGTTCTTGAATTTGCATATTAAAATGAGTTTGTTTAACAATAAAGTTATCAAATTCATCCAAACACTGACTAGGAGGCTTACTATAAGGAATATCATTAACAGTAAAATTATGAAGAGAGTGTACCTCTACCATAGGTGGGTGAGTGGTAGGCTCACATAAAGTTTCAATTGGAGGTAAATTCTTCACATCTTCAGCTCTAATACCTTTTTACTTAATAGATCTTTTAGCTTCTTGCATATCTTCTGGGTTTAGGAAGAGCACTCCCCTTTTCTTCGGAGTTGGTAATGGAGGAGGTTCAGGAATGCTCCATTCAAAAAGATTTTTGGCAATCTTAGCCATTAGTTCTTCAGCTTCATCTACAGTCCTTTTCCTGAAAACCCAACCAGCACAGCTATCTAGGTATGTCCTAGATTCAACAGTTAGTCCATTATAAAATATATCAAGGAGTTCATTCTTCGGAATATCAAGCCCTGGCCGAGCCCTGAATAATGATCCGAATCTCCCCCAAGCTTTAGGGAGATTCTCATCCTCCAATTGTCTGAAATTAAAAATTCTCTGCAAAGCCTCATGCTGCATGTGAGCGGGAAAATATTTTGCAAAGAAAACATGAAGCAATTCATGAGGACTTTTTATGGATCCATAAGGTAAAGCATTATACCACACTTTGGCATCATCTTTTAATGAGAAAGGAAACAGCTTTACTAAATAGTAACGCTGAATCTTTTTATCATCAGAAAATAGAAGGCTAAGCGAAGCTAATTTATTCATGTGTTCTACAGCATTGTCATCCTTAGTTCCACAAAAAGGATCAGATTCAACATTAGATATGAGTGAAAGATCAACAGAGAAATTAAAATCATCATCTTTAATGCATATGGGAGAGGTAGCAAACTCAGGATCAGGTGTAAAATAATTCTTAACAGCATGCTTTTCAAGCAATTTCCTCAAAGCATCAAGATCTTTAGAAGCAGAAAAATCCATATATTGTCTAATAAACTCATCATTAACATCAATGTAGGAATCATCAGGATACCTACTCTCATAATTATATAGATTAGGAGAGCTAACAGGTGTAGTAAGATTTTCATTGAGCATTGTAATTTCTTTAGACCTAGTGACAAGAGATTCTAAAAAGGGGCCTAAAGAACCAGCATCATCAAGCACAACAGAAGCATCATCAAATTCATCAGAAGCAGTAGCAGACTCAGAAAGCAAAGCATCAACAGTAGGATGAGCGTTCACAGGTGGTGTAAGAAGTTGACTTAAAATAGTAGGTGAATCAAGAGTAGCTTTAGAGTTCAGAGCAGTACCTTTCCTTGTGGTGGAAGGTAGTATTGGAAACTTAGGATCTCGCCTACCCTTCATGATGAAGAGTAAATTACAGCAGACAGGAAAAACTCCCAGGTGAACTTATAAATAGAGCTATGCTCCCCGCAACGGCGCCAGAAAATAGTCTTGATGACCCACAAGTGTAGGCGATCACAACAGTCTTCCGCTTCCGAGGCTTATTCTTCTTCAAAAATCCTTTTTATAATTTTTTTGGAATTTTCCGCGAACTTCTTAACCTTGCACAAAAGAAAGACACCAAATGCAATTCTGCTGAAAACAGCGTCAGTTCGGCTTAGTTCCAAACAAATTCATTAATAATCAGAGGCAAAACAATAGCAAAGTGTTTAGAAAAGTAGATACGTTTGCGATGTATCAGCTGGCAGCAAAGGAGGGCTCCGAAACCAACGGCTGGCGCTGGGGCGACTCCTGGCGTCACGGCGCCAGGACGAAGGCATCGGCGTAGACTTCCATGTCCACGGGGCCGCCCTCTTCACCGACCACGCACACGGGCAGCGCCCGGGGGCTCGCCTCCGGGTTCGAGACCGCGGCGGATCCCGCGGCAGGACGCGGGGAAGAAGCCTCTTCCCCCACCTCCTCTCCTTCGTCATCGTCTTCCTCATCGCCGACATCTTCGCCGGCATCGTCATCATCATCCCCGGACCCCTCGCCGCCGCTGTCGTCGCCGTCGTCCTTGTTGGCGCGGACGGACTCCTCCTCGGAGCTCTCCGCGCTCTCCTCTTCGGACTCAGAGGTCTCTTCGTCCTCACCGAAGCTGGAGGGAGCCTTGACCTTGTAGGTCTTGGCTCTGGTGGCCTGGAGCCCGGCGTCGGTTCGGCCCTCGATTCCAAGGGCGTTGCACTCCGGCATTGTTGACAGGACCTCTTTTCTCTTCAGGTCCTCGCACAAGGGCCGGACTCCCTCTGGCAACTGGTACTGCACGGAGGGAGGGAAGATTACCTTCATGATCATGAAGAGGGCGGCGTCGTCCATGTTGGTGTTTCGGAAGCGGGAAGGATCTTTGGGACCCTGGAAGCTCCAGGCCGGATGAGGCCTCTTCTGCAAGGGAGCCAGGCGGTTGCGCAAGGCGTGCGCAATGATGGCGGCTCCGAAAACTCCTTGCTCCCGTAGAAGCTTGAAGTGGGACACCGCCGCTGAGAGATACACATCCTGCTGACTCGGGCTCCTCCAGAGCTCTTGGCTCACCAGGCGCTTCGTCGGCTCCTGAAGATGCTGGAGGGCCTCCGGCACGATGACGAGGAACCAGCCGTTCCTCCACTCATCCCACTTGGACTTCACAGCCATTTCGGAGTGGGCCTGCTTGACGTTCGGGCGGAAGCAGAACGTGACAACACCCCCCAGCCAGCCCTCTTTCCCTACGCGGGGATAGAAGAAATGACGGAACAACACCACGGAGGGCATCACTTCGACAAACGCCTCGCATGCGTAGGCAAAGATGGACAGATCCAGGATGGCACCCAGGGTCAGGTGCAGAAGCTTCAGCTCGTACGTGCACAAGATCTCCAGGAAGAAATCCGAGAATGGGGGAACGAGCCCCATCCGCATGAAGGTGTCGATAATGGGGATCTGCGTGGTTGTTCTGGTCTCTGACGGCGGCATGACTACTGTCGCCGCGCGAGCCGGAGCGTCAGCCTTTGCCTTGGATGCGACCGCCCCGAATCGAGCGGCTTGTAGCTTTTCTTGGTCTTCAGCGTAGATGCTCGGGAACAGTGCCTGCCGCATGCGCATGCCAGCCGCCGCGGCAGTGCGCTCCGATCTCTTCAGCGCCTTCTTAGATCTAGGGGGCGGCTGCATCCTGACGAGCGAGGCGCCGGAGGGCTTCTTCTGGGCGCATTGTTTGGTCTTGGCCATTGGGACAGAGAGGTCTGCTGCTCCGTGCTGCGGTGGCTAAGTGAAGAAGCACACGGTGCGCGGCGAGAAGGAAGAAGACGAAGATCAATTGGGCGGTGATTTGGGGATTTCTGCGATTGGGAGAAGTAACGGCTATAGTTCCCACGATCCGTGGCTCATAAGACATCCCACGCATCACGTCGAGGCCCCACCACTCCGGCCGGCACGGGGATCGAGGAGATGTTCCGTTCGGCACGCTTCCTCCCGCTGGATTCAAGATGGGCGTTGGCGATCTGCACGGATTGCAACGGTCGCCAAGGCGAAGAAGACCCAGGGGCTTGCGCTGCTCCTCCACGAGCGCGGCCCTGACGGATGGGACAAGACAGTCAAGACATGACACCGGGGACCCACTTTGACTTTTTTGGTCATAGCCCCGGCAGTGGAAGGACGTGTCCACCGGGGCTATGCCCCGGGGCTACTGTCGCAACAGTGGAACACGGGGTTCCCCTGATGCGGTCAAAGTGGGTCCACCACCTGTGGGCCCAACAAGAAGGCGAACAAGGCAAAGATTCAAGACTGGCAGATGGGCCCCCCATCTTCCCCGCGACGACCAGGCAAGGACGATATCGACGACCACGACTAAGGACTGGGGGAACCTCCCGGGGTCTCCCTCAACCCAGCAGACGATGCGGAGGTCCCGGGGACCCCGACGCCCGGCAGGAGGCCAGGCTCACCCCCGGGATCCAACCTCCGTATAAGGAAAGAGGATAAGCTTGCCAGCTCTAGCTGGAAGCTCCTAGAAGACTTGGGCGTCAAGAAGACGGAGGCACCGCGGGGGGCACGGTCGGAAAGGTGTCAGCCTTTGTCCGCCCGCCCTACAAAAGGTGGGCAACCGCACCTAATCCCCCTCAGAAGTGTACATGGACGAGAAGAGGCCACGTCACCCCATAAGTAGAACCCGGAGGGGTTTTCCTGCCTAAAACCCCTCCGCCCCAAAGGTGCACCTGTGGGATCCCTTAGCCTATAAAAGGAGGACCAAGGCACCGAAGGGAGGGTACGGATTTCCAAAAGGTCGGAGGCTAGGCTAGGTAGCGAACAAGACGAAGAGTAGCAGAAGTGAGAGGTGATCCCCTCCGGGTCAGGATCTGCTTGTCTTCAACCTCTAGCCAGCTCCTCCCGGGTTCTGACCCGCCACC
Organism: Puccinellia tenuiflora; assembly: GCA_012064385.1. Lineage (NCBI taxonomy): Eukaryota > Viridiplantae > Streptophyta > Magnoliopsida > Poales > Poaceae > Puccinellia > Puccinellia tenuiflora. The sequence goes on along the minus strand of QRDG01002465.1, from coordinate 1,468,214 downwards.
ACCTCTGTAAAGCTACACCATGTAAACAACTCAATCCAGACATGCAGGAGTAGCGCTTTTAGCCTCCGGGCGGCCTGAACCCGGGTAAACTCCCTGTATCCCTGCGTTGCTTGCTAGTACGTAGATCGGAGGTCTTAACGAAGTTCTCCCGGCGGAAGACGTTTCTCGGCCTCCTTTGCGCCCCATACCGAACCTAAAAAGGGGTATCCTTTACTCCCGGTGTCCGTGATCCAAGACACGACAGCATTGGAGGCTCCTCTTCATCCTCTTAATCGTACGGTAAAGCTCGTACGAGACGTACCCATCGACTGCTGCATAGCGCAGGTTCGCTTCCGGAAGTGGGGACACCTCCCACAGATTGTGAGGATCCTCCGGCAACTTCCTGAAGTCGGACTTCATCGACTTGTAGTGATCGGAGATCAATTCGGCAGCCATGGCAGCCATGCCAGTTCTCTCAAGTCCGTTCACCCGGTAAAGCATCTGAAGATCCACGTGGAACGCTTCTGGAATTTGGAAGCCGCCCCAACTTGTGGCCATGGCCCTCCTGTCACCCCTAATGTCCACACCAGCACATATTACTTCCTCGTTACTAAGGAAATTCAGCAACTCCGGACAGTCCTTGTTACTACTGCAGGATGAAGTAAACAAAAGGAACAAACGTAAATACATTCCATTTTTGCACGAAACGGGGAAAACTGACAAAAAAGGGGAATAGTACTAGATCGATCCATACCTGCACCACTGGAATACCAATACTTCTTCTTTCATGCCGATTTGGACGACAGCGACCTCTTCGGTGTCCTTCTTGTACTCTAAGTCCAGACCCACAATCTTCTCGTCGAGCTCATAGCAGTTATCCCAATAGATCAACCATTTTCTGAGGATTCTCGGAACCACCGCTGAATCATTGGTGTAGTGCACGAATATCTCTTTTCCTGAATGGATAGGGATCTTGCGAGTAGTGGTGAAGTACTCACCGGGCGCCATGGCGGTGAAGAGAAGAAGAAGATGATCAACAGTACGGACGGAGAGGTAGAGGGAGGAAACAGAGGAAATAGAGGAACAGTAGTGCGATGCGCTGGAAACCGCTATGAAATTTAGCATGGAAGTTAAGAAGAAACAGAGGCCGGACAGTCAAAAGCAATCGTGTGCATGCCTCGCCGCCGCCCTGCATTCCCTCCACGTCGCCTCATGCATTTACTACAACTGTATTTACCGACTGGCACACGGTTGCCGAATGACGGATGGGCCCGCGGGAACGTCGCAGTAAAAAATCCAGTGTCGCAGTGAGAACGCAGACGTGTAGCATCGTCGCAGCAAAAATCATTGATCCGGAGGGTCCGGATCAATGACATTTTTCGGAGGGTCCGGGCTACCTGATTTTGGTTTTTTGTTTAAAAATACAATATTCCATTATTAACAGTGAATGAAAGTTTTGTTGTTCTCAATTGTATCATTATATTTATCACAGAATATTGCTCATTACATTTTTCAGGTTTTTATAAAAAAATATTTTTCTTGCATTTAAAATTTATAGATTTTTCCCATTTGCCGCCCCCAGCAGCCCCTCCCACTTTTCAAATCCCATTTTTCCCCTCGCCGCCCTCCTCCATTCCGTCACCACCGCTGCAGATCCCTAGCTTGCGGCCGCTGTAAATCACTAGGTCACTGCCGCCCCTGCAAATCCCTAGCTCGCCGCCACCCCTGCAAATCCCTAACTCGTCGCACGTCGCCCCTGCAAATCCCTAGCTCATCGCCGCCCCTGCAAATCCCTAGCTCGTCGCCGCCCCTACAAATCCCTAGCTCATCACCGCTGCTGCAAATCCCTAGCCTCACCGCCCTCCCCTCCTTTCCGTCGTCGCCGCTGCTGCAAATCCCAGCTCATCACCGCCCGGCCTCCTTCATATCATCGTCGCCGCTGCAAATCCATAGCCTCGCCGCCCTCCTCCTTCATCCCAGTATAGTTCTTCCGCACAATTTGTTAAACACATGTTCTACTTATAGGGGTTACGATTAGTTGTCATTACTTATTTTTCTACTTTATATCTACTCCTGCTCTAACAAATGATAGATAATTTAACTTAGCAGTGACTACGAGTACTAATTTGTTCGTATATATGCACATTTTCTAATTTCTACTTCTTTCACCTTAATCAAAAGGATATGACATGCCGTGTATGCAAGAGTAAATGTAAAAGAAGCAGGATCTTTAGTGGATCCTCATTCATTGTTCGTCTGCAAGAGTGTCACCGCAAGTGCGTGGTAATAAAACAAGCCTCTTCCCCATACACTTTCTGCTTCTTCCTGTTCTAATGTAAGATAAAAATTTGTGTTTTGTGCTTTCAATATAACAGATTGTACCATGCACATCTCGGCGAGCGTTCAACGAGTTGGTGCACAAGGAGCATGTGTTGTTTCGTGCCCTTGGGTACACGTACAACATTCAGGTAAGAAAAGGACTGGTCAAGACCCGCTTGCATGGCAAACAAAGGGAACAGTTCATCGCCAAGAACAATTTCAGCGAGGGGGACATGCTAGTGTTTACCATATTGACACCACATCCCACCATATCTGTTGCCATTATAGACAACAGAATCATAGTTGCCCGAAGAGTTAGTCTCAACAACCAAGAGAAGAACCGCCTCGTTCAGCTTCTACCAGTAGGAGCCTATGTTGGAATTCCTTTTGCGACTCACTTGACGAGCACAAATTTGAACAGACATGATATGGTATATATGTACCACAGGACCACCTCTTTCATGCCTCCTAAATTTCCTGAGTTAATATTTAGCAAACCGCCTCTGACTGACGTTTATATGACATAGTTATATGTTATCTTTCGTGCACAGAAACTACCTATGGTGATAGCAGAAGAGGCTGGCATACCGGCTGAGGGCAATGGAGGACTTCGACTTGGAGAAGCAGGGGCAGCCGTCATCATCACGTACAACACGAAAAGTGACGGCCGCATTGACGTTGACAAGCTGGGGTGGAAGAACATCAAAGGCAAGAATTTTGTGATTGGTCAACATGTTTTGATCATTCGTAGGAAGACCCCCTATGACCTCGGCTCGGGGCTCATCATTGAGTTACATCTCATAAAAAACTAAATCTATGTAGTTTGTGGTTGGAGAGAGCTAGAGACATATTATATATATGTATGCTACTATGAGTTGGTTATATTTTATATGTATTACCAATTGGTTCAGGTTTTGTTGATGCATGCAATCCTGATTTATTCCTGCTATAACATTACCAAATACTCAGACCACCCGGAAAATGGCCCAGAAGGCATGAACATTCCTCCGCATGGGCCAGAGAGAAAACCCAGACACTCCGCAGGCTAACGACGGGCGGCAATTGTAGCGGTCTGCAAAGGATTATCATTACAGACGACTGTTATTCCTGGCCGCCTCTGATGTTTTTGTTATTTCAGACGGTTTGTATTCATGGCCGTCTGTGGGCTTCCCTCATTACAGCCGATTCCTGGAACCGGCTCTGATGATGGATCACATTAGATACAGTGAGCCGGAGACGGTTGGAATAACCGGCTGAGGTAAGGCCCTGGAACCTGCTGTGATGTGGGGTTCTGTACTAGTACCGGGCAGAGCGGATTCTATGAGGGTCTCGCTATACGCCGATGACGCTGTAATTTTTTTGGTCCCCTCTGCTGACGACATTGCCAACCTCGCTGCCACCCTGCAAAATTTTGGCCAGGTCTCGGGCTTGGTCACTGTCGGGACTACGGGAACCAGGGTCCCTTGTCCTAGCTGTCAGCGGCCCGTCCATTTCACACCATCGGCAGGATCCAGCACGCGCCTCGTGAGGGACCCCGCTGCCTCGCGGATCAAGATCTAAGGACCACGCTAAGCTCGCCTCGCGAGGCATCCGAATGAAGGCCCCTCTGCGGCTGCCCCGTGGAGGGAGGAGATGACGCCAAAAGTGCGCAGCAGAGCTATGCCATGGCAGTCTACCCATTTCGGTGATTAAAGACTGGGAGCATGCAAGACCGGACCAAGGACGAGAGGACTCTTCCCTCTTTGAATGTTTAAAGCTCCCGTCGAGGGACCCATCTGGAGGATGACGTCAGCAAGCCATGCACCCTCCTTTGTCTTCTCTTGGCCAATTGTGGTTGCCCTTCCCGCCAAGGGGAAGAGGCCCAGTTCAGTATAAAAGGTAGATCGCTGCCCCCATTGTAAGGGGTTCGGAACTCCAACAATCAACACCCGTGTTATAACAAGACAAGCAGGAGTAGGGTTTTACACCGCAACGGTGGCCTAAACCTGGGTAAACCCTGTGTGTGTTCTTGCTTTGCTCGCTCCGGCCCTCGCAGAGATTTCGTTGGTAGAATAGCTTTCAACCCAGTGGAAGAACATAGGTCCATCGGAACCACAGATCCGACAGTCACGAACATCACCAAGAGCACCATCTCCCCAATGTGCGATGAGCTCGATCTAGACGCGCTCTTGCGGGCTTTCCGGCAGCCACATCCCAATCCCCCATCAAATATCTTGGGCTTCCGCTATCCCTTGGAAGATTGCGAAGGGTTGACTTACAGTCGTAAATTGACAAGGCCGCATCACACCTGCAGCCTTGGAAAGGAAAATTCATCAATAGGGCCGGCTGCGTGGCTCTTGTGAAAACTGCGCTCTCTTCATTGCTAATTTTTCTTCTAACATCCATCAAAGCCGACAAACACACTCTTAAAGCCTTCGACAAGCTTAGAAGAAGCATGCTGTGGAACTGCAGTGACACTGTGAGTGGGGGAAAATGCAAGGTGAGTTGGGACAAAGTCTGCTGCCCCAAAATGTTAGGGGGTCTGGGAATTCTGGACCTGGGAAAATTCTCCAGGGCGCTCCGTTTGCGCTGGCTCTGGAACGAGTGGGTTTCTTCAGACAAGCCATGGATCAGATCTGAAATGCCAAATGATAACATGGACAGACAGCTGTTCAACGCTTCGACTACGGTCACCATAGGGGACAGAAAAAAAGCATCCTTTTGGTCTTCCTCCTGGCTTGATGGCTTCCCCCAAAAGCAATTGCTCCAAATCTTTTGAAGTCTACCAGGCGCAAAAACAAGTCTGTCCACGACGCCCTCACGAACGATAGATGGATTTCAGAACTTAAGGTGGATAACTTCACTGTTGAGCACTTCGCGCAATTCGTTCACCTGTGGGAGATGTTGTCCATGGTGGTCCTTCTCCCTGCTTCCGATGACTCCATTCATTGGAACCTCACGAGCAATGGAATCTACACCGCAAACTCAGCTTACAAGGCGCAATTCCTGGGATCATCCTCGTGCAACTTCATGAGCATCGTCTGGAAAACTTGGGCCCCTCCAAAGTGCAGTTTCTTCGCCTGGCTTGCTGTCCAAAACAGGCTTTGGACGTCCGACCGTCTGGCGGTTAGAGGTTGGCCGCATCAACCGACATGCCAGCTCTGTAGAATTCAACCGGAAACGGCAAGACACATCCTTTTCGAATGCCGGTACTCTAAAAGAATCTGGACGGACGCATCTTCGTGGATGAGATGCCAGGACCTGATGACCTGCCTTGGGTCAGGTAGGCTGATGGTTTGCGAGTACTGGAAGGCTTTGGCGGCCGCAGAGTTCCTGGGAAATATGGAAGGAGAGGAACGCAAGGGTCTTCAACAACAAGCTGTCGATGCCGTCAATGCTCATGCAACGCATAAAGGATGAAGCGAAGAACTGGATCATTGCGGGAGCAAGGAATTTGACGGAACTTTTAGGTTAAGGTCGAGAGCATGACGATCTCATAGGGTGGACGGGATAGGTTGAATTGCACCCTTCGGGGCGCTCCTTTGCAGTCTTTTATTTTGGCCTCGGCCGGTTGATGTTTGCTTTTTCTATATAAATATAAAGGCAAAGCTTTTGCCTCGATCCAAAAAAAAAAAATCCTGACTGTTCTACATGATCCATCGGATTTCTAGCAGGACCTAAAGAGGTCCGTAATATTTTACACCCGTATTTGGTTAAAATACTGTGAACCAAGCAGGCCCTTAGGAGGCACTTTACATGTTAGAAAAACTGTTTGGATGAGAAGGTACAAGCACACTGTCATGTTTCCGTCGGTATTTCGTACTGCATGCTTGCATCCGGTCGTCTTGTATTTATTGGGCATGTTTCTATTTTTCGTCAAGTTCATGGGTGGTGGTATCGTAGGTCACTTCGAACTTATCACGAGCTAGCCTTCCGACTATGTTTACACTGGTCAAAATTGTGGTTGGAGCTCAGCATTAACTAGAGAACAGGTAGGCTTGCAAGTCCAAGTAGCCAGCTGTTCTCGGAACTAGATGATTCCCCGCGTTGCTGCGACAATTTATACCAACTAGATTCGAACAGCGCGGCTTGCTACGTGGCACTTGTTGGTTCTTTTAATTTTTTGTCCGTGGTTTTCACATTTTATATAGATTATTAAGGAGATGTTTAATATTCTAAAGTAAAAGCTAAACAAAATGGTAATATCATAGTAATGTGGATATGTGTAACATATCTGGATCGAGCACAAAGATCACACCGTTATTTACAGAATGAAAAGTAGGGCATATCTCTAAGTTCAAATGAAAACAACAATTACGACATCACACAATCAGAAGCGTAAGAAACAACAAATCACAACATATTTTATTAAGTTATGCTTGGAGGCATTACATCCACTCCACACATTAATCTGCATTCAAATGGGAGTATGCCGTGCTGCAATGACTATGCATATAAGACCTCAATCAATCTACGTAAAGAGAAGGCCAATAGAGAGGTACATAATATGTTTCCAGCAAAAGATGACAGTATAGCTCTAACATCCTCAACTTTTGTCCTGCGAGGAAGCATGACGCTCTATGAAAAGCAATTAATACCGTCTAATGAAAACACAACACCATGCGAGCTACTCAAAGTTGGGGAGTAAATCAGCAATTTCCAGTCACCTCGTGATTCAGATATATTTTAAGATGAACATTGAAATTTTCCTACTGTATGTCAGGTCTCCTAAAAAATATGAAATTCCTTGCAGGTTTTAGTTTGCTTCTTTAATTAGTATGTATGATAACTCAAAATCTAAAATCTAGTTGATATAAATGGTTTAATGGTTGCTATATATAATAAGCTTCAGCGTGCTTCCTTTTCTTGATCCAAATTCGTACTTGATTTTCAAATATACTTTACATTTGTCTTCCCTACAGATTATTCTAGGAGTAGAAGCAATTAACTGTGCAAGAGCCGATGAAGAGAAGCAACATGAGTACCCCATTGACCAGTCCAGTGACCATGGGAGAAGAGGCATTGGACCTAACAAACCTAGCAACACAACGAAATATGTTTTCTTAGAAATCCACACACGTCCTGTTAACCTCCATCTCAAGGGAGAAAATCTAAGAAAGAAAAGCAATGAAATAACTTTTAATCACTTTGATTTGTAAGCAGAACCAGATTATTTTCCCCAACTGACCATGAGCACCCATCAAAAAAAAGAACAAATAATATAACCTGTAGATGCATTATGGAGCAGGACAGGCAGGGAGCCAGACCTGACATCTGAGGTGCGAGACAAACATCCGGTACAAAAAATCCAGAGACCAAATCAGAAAACAATCACTGGAAAGACATGAACGGATTTTTTGCTTTTTTATTTGCTGAATTTCATAAATCTTGACAGAAAGGAAGCAACTGGATCAGCAGTGTATAGAGAGAAATTCCTGCATGAGAAACGTTGGGATGGAAAGATACCTGCCAAGGGGGAAATGCCTTAGCATCCTAGTAAACCCTGAAACAATTTGGACACATATGGCACCACAAGAGATTTGTTGAGAGTCCCTGGAAATAATAATCGAGTAGAAAACCATTCAAAAATAATCTAGTAGAGTGAATCATATAAACAATGTGAAAAAGGAGCCATTAGGCCTGTACCTACATAAATATCTTCTAACCCGAATAACCTAAACTGAGTTCTCCGGCTGCACAGGTCTGCAGCTGTCCAAGCCAACGAACCAATACTATTATTCAAATCATCTGCATGAAAAAAGCGAGGTATGCCTAAACTGAAGTGAAGAGAAATGAAATACTCAACATATGAACTAATTAAAATGATCCCTAGACATATTAAAAAACTACAAAAATACCATGAGAAATGGGTAAAAACAATTGGGACAATCCCATGTTTTAGCAAGTAGCGACCTGAAAGAGTATAGCAATTCGAACGATACTATTGGCGAGCGAGACGCCATGCAAAAATAAAGGCCAAATTGCAAATATATTTTTACATTGAAGACGGAATGGGTGCCTTCCTGTGTTGATGTCTAAATAAAACTTCCTACTATTGGCGAAATTACGATGGTGCCCCTTGAGCTCGATACAAAGAATTGAAAGTGCTACCACTTCATAAGTGAGAGTTTAAAAACAAAATAGATACGGATTGAACCCTTCTTCATAACAACATATGCATTTATATTTAATTACACATGTAGTGAAGCGCTCAAGTAAAATATGAGACTTCATTTTATCTTAATGAGAGGTGATGTCATTCTTTCATCCCCTCAGCAAAATATGGGATTTTTCAATTAGCATACCATCATTAATGTGGTAGAAGCAGCAATTATGCAAACTGCCAAGGTAGCTCAACAAATGGCAAGATGAGTGGCAATATGTGTATATGAATTAAAACAACATCAAATTGTAGTTAGAGAAGTAAAGATGTGAGTGAGCATGATTCAAGAACTCTAATAGGCCGTATCGATCGGCAACCTGTATGTAGTCAACAAATGGATAATATTGTAAGGTGGCATTATTTGGTATCCGCACCACAAGCAGTGAGAAAATAAGGTTTTCGTATAATTCATGAATTAACTGGGAGAATATCTATAATATATAAAACACTACACATCATTGGAGTTCCTAGATGTTCCACGCAATCTAATAGTTTGAACCATAAAAACAATTGGCTGCAACAAAGAGAAACTGATAATCAGGCTGAAGACAATCCCATTCCTTTTTCCTTTTGTTTTGGAAAATACAAAACACGTACATTTTACCAACAATTCTTAATCTACCTTTTTCTTGGAGTAAAAACCTGAACCATGCTAATTGAAGAACTTGATAACGTACCTATCTTTATGCATCAAGGTCAACCAAAAAAAGACAAACATGACCATAAGAGATCACAAAGTGATTGATGCCAACAGGAAAAACTTCCAATCATACACAATAGGATATCAGCCGAGTAACAAAAAATTGCTCAGTCTAACCATTGAATTTCACGATACTAACCAACATCACATGAAGAGGATGAGGGCAATATCAGGGATTCAAGGCCAGGGTATGATGCTAGCTAGCTAGCAGAGAGGGAGAGAAACCAAATAGATGGTTACGTACAGATGCAGTTATGATGCTGACACCCAGACCTTGATCTGGCCGAAGTCATCACTTCCCACACGATGGAGGTATCAGCTAATCCTTTCCACTTCTTCAGATGTGGCAGGTACAACTACAGCCTGATGACATGACATATTGATTTGAGAAAAATATCACTTCTCATAGATCAGAACAGAGTATACAATAAATGACGGGAAAGAGAGGTGGGGAGGACGAATACCTCCGGCAGGACACCGTTGACACACACACTTGCTGCTGCGGACGGTGGTGTAGAGTCTCCTCTCCAACCAAACCCATCTGTGAAACAGAAATTTAATTAGGAAGTAGGGAAGAACCAAAAGAGGGGCTCCTCGTCGGTGGAGAACCCCGTTGCAGCAACGGGCGATGGGAAGAGGATACAAATCCAATCCAGCAGGGGGTACGTAGCAGCACCAAATCGGAAAAGGGGAAAGCATAAGAGGTAGTTTGGTGAGGATTGGGGAATTATCAGCTGGCGCCATGGCCGTAAGAGAGCGTAGAACCAATGTGTCCCAAACCTCTCTTCCAAGCACAGATCGACCAAACCGTGCTGTAGAAATGGGAGAGCATGAACATCTCAGATCTGAGAGATAAAACAAGCAAGAAACAAAAGAAGGGGGACAGTGAAGTTTTAAGCATCAGCTGCTGCAGCTAGCTTTTAGCCAAAAATCAAAACATTCAAAGAAAAAATGTAGGCAGAGAGAAGAAGCAAACTTTGTTGCTTTAGGTGAGCTGAAATAAATTATATAACCAAGACCATTAGATCAATCTAGAACCATAGAGGGATTAAAAATGGCCCTATTTAATCCTATAATTGTAAAAATAAATATCATGTGACAATATTCTATAACCAAAGCATGCCTATGTTAAAATAATAACTCACATTTCCTGATTGGGTCGTTGACAGTCACCCTGCTGCTAAAAGATGTGAAGAAAATGCGCAGGGTGTAAGTTGCCGCTGCTCGAGAAGGCGGTGGTTGCTGGGACTCCTCTTCCTTCTGCCCAACTCTCTCTTCCCCACTGCTTCTAACTCTCTTCCTCCCCCTCTTCCTCTTGGCTCACACCAGCAGCTGGCACGCAACGGCTGGTTGGAAGTTCACCACAAGTAAGGGGTACTTATTGAATCACTGTAAAAATTATTCGATTAATAATGAACACAAATTACACCATGACATGGACGGATAGGCACTTTTTATTCACATGATGTAACTAACCTTGAAATAAATAATGCAAGTACTTCAGTACAGAACAATAAAAAATGTATGAGAAGAATAAAATTCCAAAGAGGAAGAAAGTAAGAAAATGACACCAATGGAAATTGTGGTCACCTAGCTCTAATGCTTATTATAGTTTGTCTTCCTCTTCCTGGCTGGAAGACCATTAGAAATTGCAACTCTGAAGAAATAAAACAATTAGGTGATTAGATAAATACTAAATTGTATAGCTTCAACATATACCAGATTGTTCTCTAAAGATTTATCGTGTTTAATGCTCTAGCTGTCACAATAATGGCTAGGAAATACCTTATGCAGTGAATCAGTTCACCTTGGATCGACGTCATCTTTCGTCTCTATGGCAGCGAGGGTTTGCGAATTTCCTGTGATGAGATAAAGGTTAAATTGCACATATAGGATCAACAAATACCACATATCTTAATGTAGACATTTTATCCCGAATAAATTGAAAGGTTCAATAAAATTGGAAACCACTACTTAAATTAGTTGAGCAAATAACTAACATTTGGTTCTTTTTAATGGAGAGCAATTATAGGCTGCCATTTAATTTTATCTCGATTAAAATAAATAAAAGGTTACAGGTTAATAAAATTTGTGGACACTGCATAAATTAGTTAAGCAAACAAATCACATCTGGCTCTTATTTGTTCAACCAAAAGATCAAAAGAGTATGAAACAAAGTATGAAATAATCTGCTTGAATTTTTGTCGGCCACCTTATAGGCTTAACAAAATAGATTTTCACACAAAACAAACCTGAATGTTAGGGAATAAATTAGGAGAGAGAGGGGGCAAATCAGGACACGTAGTACTTTGGGTAACAGGAGTCCACCGCAGGACTATTTGGCCAAATGCATCGTTTCCTCCATTCATAAGAGGCCACTGGTCCTGGCCTTGTGAGCAGCACCATGGTTCAACGGCGTTGGTCCCGGCGGACTGTAGGGTTATCGCCTTTTATTATATGGCCTGGGGATTAAGAAATGGTACAATCAACACTAACAACTATGACTTCAGATAAGTGCCATTTTTTTAGTAGTTAGAACACTACACTCAATAAAACAGTACATTGATTTTGCTTTCCAAGTTATATATATGGTTGCAAACAACACCATACAACACTCAAGTCAAATCTTATATTCAGACTATGGGTTGAGGGTTGTACACGGGCTGCACTTATGTAAATCTACATGAAAAGTAGAATGTGGTATCCTGAACAACTACAATTTCCAATTAGCAACCAACATCATTTCATATTACAACAATTTGAAAATCCAAACAGCTACAACCAATTAAATATCTATCCTCTGAACTACTACTGATGTGCTTTCCTTGGATCTGGAAGCATGCAACGACATCCACCTTGCTCTGCCTATATAAAATGCTTTTCCTCTTAACAAAAAAAAAAACTCGAGACATAAATAGAGGAGAGCAAATATAGAGATGTACCTTGCTGCTTGACGGGTGTGAGGCATTGTCAGGACCCGGTGGCCTCTGACGATAGGAAGGGGAAGAAGAGGGAGCCGGTGCTCCAGATCGACTCTACGCTAGCCTAAGGGAAACTGGAAAGGAAAGGGAAAGATAAAATTTAGGGTTTGATAGCTTGATCCTCCCGACCACCCCACCTGCCCTTTATATCGAAAGGCAGGCTCAAGCTTAATTGTGCGATTACATTAGCACGCTTACAAATAGGTTTAACCAACCTAAGTATGATTACTGAAGTAGATTAACAACTACGAAGGAGGACCGTCCGATGAAGATGAAACGGTAGCGGTCCATCTGGGCCGCCCGTCTATTGTCGCTGACGTCCTGTAGCTCTTCTGAAAACAGATGGGTCCTGACACTGCCGCCCGCTCAACTCAAGACCTCAGGGCTTGAATTCCTTGAATGTTGCCGCGTCTTCCCACGTAGCCTCCTCCGGTGACATGTTCTCCCAGTGTATCAGCCATTGGGGAATTGCGACGTCGTATTCACCTGTAGAACGAGGAATCTGACGACGTTGCAAAATAGCAAGAGGAGCAGTTTTTACCTTGCCGTCAGCTGTCAGTATAGGCAGTCTAGCATTTGGAACAGCCGATTTCCCTAGGTGCTTCTTAAGTTGATTGACGTGAAACACATTGTGTAGCTGAGTACCTTCCGGGAGCTGGAGTTGATAGGCCACTTTGCCTACCCGCTTGGTGATTTTGAAAGGGCCATACCATTTGGATGCAAGCTTCAGAGAGTTTCTCAACCCCAGTGCCGTTTCGCGGTATGGTTGCATCTTCAGGTAGACAACATCACCCTCTGCAAATTCTCTCTCTGTGCGGTTTTGATCCGCAAACTTTTTCATTCGTAGCTGGGCTTGTGCTAGGTTCTGTTGGAGGGTTTTGATCATGTGATCCTTCTCCTTGAGTGTGACCTGTGCCTCTTCAGATATATTGCATGGCACAGCAATTTCTTGGATCAGAGGAGGTGGGTACTCGTACAGGGCCTCAAATGGGGACATTTTGATTGCTGTATGGTAGGAGCAGTTGTACCATAACTCTGCTGCAGGTAACCATTGGGACCACTTCTTGGGTTCTTTGAAAACCATGCACCTCAAGTATTGTTCAAGACACTGGTTGACGCGCTCAGTTTGTCCATCAGATTCTGGGTGATATGCTGTGCTGAAATGTAGTGATGTCTGCAGGGCACCGAAAAATTCAGTCCAGAGCTTGCTTGTAAAGATTCTGTCTCGGTCACTTACAATCACAGATGGAGGCCCATGGAGTTTGATGATGTTGTCAAAGAAAAGTTCTGCCACTGTATGAACTGAGTAAGGATGGGCTAAAGGAAGGAAGTGAGCATACTTGGTAAGTCGATCAACAACCACTAGTATCACATTTTTGCCCTTGGAGTTTGGCAACCCTTCAATGAAATCCAAGCTTATTTCTGTCCATTTCATCTTGGGAATTGGTAGTGGGTTCAAAAGGCCAGGATATGAAACTTTCTCAGATTTAGAAATCTGACAGACAGGACATTCAGCAACTAGCTGAGCAATAAAAGATTTCATCTTAGGCCAATAGAATAGTCTTTTCAATCTGTGGAGGGTGACTCTATTCCCTGAGTGGCCACCGAAGATGGAGGCATGAAAAGCTGTGAACAGTTTGCTGCGCAAGTCAGTGGTAGTTCCCACATAGAGTCTTCCTTTGTATCTGATAATGCCATTTTCCAGAGAAAAATTTGTGTGACTGTTGTTGTTGATTGCCAATTCCTGTAGCAGCTTGGAACAGTGTGTGTCTCCTTCATAGGTTTTGTGAATATCTTCTACCCATGTTGGAATTGCCTGTGATATAGCCATACAAGTGTCAGGTTCATTGTCTTGGAATTGTCGAGAGAGAGCATCTGCAACTCTATTCTCAGGTCCTTTTTTGTACTCAATGCAGTAATCGAATTCCAGCAGTTTTAACATGAGCTTGTGCTGGATTCCTTCAAGCAGTCTCTGGCTGTTGAGATATTTCAAACTTTGCTGGTCTGTTCTGATGATTATCTTGTTTCCAAGGAAGTAGTGGCGCCACTTTTTAAGGGCTTGGAAAATCGCCAAGGCTTCCTTTTCATAGATAGAGGCAGTGCTGTTTTTGGGACCCAAACATTGACTGAAAAATGCCAGGGGCCTATCATGTTGCATGAGAACAACACCTATACCAGTAGCACATGCATCTGTCTCCAAGATGAAAGGAGAGTTGAAATCAGGTAGAGCTAGGAGAGGAGGGTTTGTCATGGCCAATTTCAGTTGACTGAAAGCTTGTTCCTGCTCAGGTCCCCAGTGAAAAGCATTCTTTTTCAGGGCATTGTAGAGGGGTTGACAAATGATGGCATAGTCTCGAATAAATCTTCTATAATACCCTGTCATGCCCAATACCCCTCTCAATTTTCTGATGTTGGCAGGGGTTTTCCACTCACTGATTGCCTTGATTTTTGCTGGGTCTGTTGCTACTCCAACACCAGATATGATGTGGCCAAGGTACTCCACTTGAGATTGACCAAAGGTGCATTTGCTGAGTTTGGCTTTTAATTGGTGCTGTTGTAATGTTTGCAACACTATTTTCAGATGCTTCTGATGTTCTTCCATTGTTTTGCTGTATACCAAAATATCATCGAAGAAGACTAGGACAAATTTCCTCAGGAAAGGACCAAACACAGAGTTCATTAGCTCTTGGAAGGTAGCTGGAGCATTGCTTAATCCAAAGGGCATCACTTGGTACTCATAGTGTCCCAGGTGAGTGGAAAAAGCTGTTTTTGGAATGTCCTCTTCCTTCATGCGAATTTGATGGTAGCCAGAGCGTAGGTCCAGTTTGGAAAAGACAGTAGCACCATGTAATTCATCTAAGAGATCCTCAATTACTGGTATGGGGAACTTGTTTTTGATTGTCAGGTCATTCAGCCCTCTGTAATCAACACACAAACGCCATGACTTGTCTTTTTTCCTTACTAATATCGCTGGGGAAGAAAAAGGACTACAACTAGGTCTAATTTCAGCATTTTTCAACATCTGCTTGACCAGCTGCTCCACAATGTTTTTCTGGCTATGGGACATTCTGTATGGCCTAATGTTTGGGGGTTTAGCTCCAGGTAAGATTGGAATTGCATGATCAGCTGCTCTGTGTGGAGGGAGACCCTCTGGTGCTTGGAAAACCTCTTCAAATTCTACCAACAGGGCTTCCAGGGCCCTGTGAATTGGGATGTCTGTCGTTTTTTCAGTATTGTCTGGTAGGTCTTGGATTTCCATCAGCACATACCCCTCTGCTCCATGTTCTAACAGTTTGTTGCATTCTTCACTGGATATCAAGAAGTTGTCTATGGGAAGGAGGTGGTCATGAAAGGTGATCTCCTCTGACTGGTGGTGAACAGTTAGGGTTCTGTGGATGAAATCAAAGGTAACTGGGTTATATTCCTTGAACCAGTTTACTCCCAATATCACATCAGATCCCTGCAGCTTTAAAATTCTAAAGTTTGTTGTGAACTTGTGCCCCTGTATCTGGAAGGCACAATTTGTTGCCATTGCATCAGAAATGAGCTCACTGCCTCCAGCCACAGTAACTGTCCTGGCCTTAACAGGTGTCATAGGAATGTTATGTTTTATTGCAAAGGAGTAATCCATAAAGGTATTGGTGCTCCCAGTATCTGCCAAAGCAACTGCTGTAAATCCTTTGAAAGCCAGCAAAAGGGAAATTGTTTCCCCACTTGGTGTGCCAGTATATGCTGATGTGGAGATATGCATCACTTTCTCTTTTGCCTCTTGTTCAGAAGTGTCATTTATGTCCTGCATTTGTTCCATCTGTTCCACTAACTGCAGAGCTTGCAGCATTTCTTGTTCATCATCTGAGTTCCCCTGCATTTGAATGGCATTTAAGGCTTTTTGCATGGCTGCACACTTATGCCCCAGTGTCCAATTGTCAGGGCAGTACCAGCATTTGCGAGGAGGTCTAGGTCTGGGTGCAACATTTGCCTCTCTAGGTGGAGCTGCTCTTGCTTGTGTGTTTGGCACTATGGAACCAGTATTTCTTCTTATGTTTGACTGGTATGCTTTTTCATACTGTCGGGCATACCAGTATGCTGAGAGCAGGTTTGCTGGTTTTTGGCACTGAACAGTGTGCTTGATATTGTCCTTCAAGCCACTGATAAACCTGTCAACAAAGAATTCTTGGGGCAGGTAGCTCCTTTCACGCTTCATGACTGTCATCCAATTTTCATAGTCATCGATGTACTTGTTGACAGTTGTAAGTTGCTTCAATTGCTGTAACTGGTCCATTGGGTCTACAAGTTGCATGTCTGGGAAACGTTCCAAGAGGATGTGACAGAGGTGTGTCCAATTCAGAGATGCCAGTTGTATACCTGAGCTACTTATCCACGTTTTTGCTTGGCCACGTATGTGTGCTAGACCCCAACGTACCCTTTGTTCTGCTGGAATGCCCACCAAGGTGAAAATGTCTTCGCACTCTAGTATCCAGGCGCGTGGATTGTCGCCTGTGAAGGTAGGTAATTCCACATGTGGCGTACGCAGCTGTGGCTCTGTCTGGGAATTGTTGTTGTAGCGATGTGGGTCTGGGGTAGGGGCTGTGGTGTGGTTTGGATATGGCTGGTAGGTGTGCTGGTGAATGGATGGGCCTGGTGGTGGATAGGTAGGAGCTTGGGTATGGGTGTATTGGTTGGGAGGAAAGGGCTGGGGATCGGGATGCTGATAGTACTGTGGTTGGGAGTAGGGGGTGGTGAATTGGGTGTAGTGGTTTGCTGGAGAGGGAAATTGTGTGGTGGCGACAATAGGAGTGGTGGTGGTGATGATTGGGTTGGTAGAGGCATAAGATCGAACACCTTGGGTACAACGGGGCGAGGGGAAGCAGATCGAACTTCTCTGATACCAGATTGTCAGGACCCGGTGGCCTCTGACGATAGGAAGGGGAAGAAGAGGGAGCCGGTGCTCCAGATCGACTCTACGCTAGCCTAAGGAAACTGGAAAGGAAAGGGAAAGATAAAATTTAGGGTTTGATAGCTTGATCCTCCCGACCACCCCACCTGCCCTTTATATCGAAAGGCAGGCTCAAGCTTAATTGTGCGATTACATTAGTACGCTTACAAATAGGTTTAACCAACCTAAGTATGATTACTGAAGTAGATTAACAACTACGAAGGAGGACCGTCCGATGAAGATGAAACGGTAGCGGTCCATCTGGGCCGCCCGTCTATTGTCGCTGACGTCCTGTAGCTCTTCTGAAAACAGATGGGTCCTGACAGGCATGGTGGTACTCAATACTTTGCAGGAGGTAGCAACTCTGTTGATTTGGTAACCAATCTACAACAGCAAAACTCAGGCCCGAAAAAAGACACAAATTAAGCCAAATGAAACTTTGGGATACAGAAATCAAGGGGATAGGTGCACACCAGGAGTTGTGTTTCGGCGCTTCCTGCTTTGCACCAAGCTGAGAGAGCCAATGCTAAGGGGGGAAGATAAATGATTACATTGATCTAACTTGACAGAACGCCATCTGAAAGGCAAGATAACATCTCACCACAAACATCGCGGGACTATGGGAGAGAGAAGAGGAGGACGAGGCGACGACTCACCCAAATCAAGAGGAGATTTACCAGAGGCGGGAGCGCCAAGAATCGGTGGGATTTACCAGAGGCGGGAGCGTCAAGAATCGGTGGCCGTCGTGGTGGCGCCATAACGGCCGAGGATAGGTGAGGCGGAGCAAGGTCACCATGAGCGCCATAGCTGGGGTGACGAACTTGGTGTCCGTCGCTGCAGTCTCCCATCTTCCTTGACAGCCTTCCGTGCACGAACAACAGCCGATGAGAGATGATGTGGATCTAGATCACCCTCGCTTGCGATGGTGACGATGGATGTTTCGTCGTTCGTTCGATTGGCTGGCCTGCGTGGGATCGGGGAGGGGTGGAGAAGGAGAGGAGAAGACGCGTGAGGGAATCGGGGAGAGATGGGGAGGCGGATCGGGGAGGAGAACGGACGAGGGGATTGGCTGTCTGGCGGCTAGGGTTTCCTAGCGTGGGAGCGGCTTATATAGCAGACGTGGTGTAAATCAATTCTCTATAGGACGGCCACGGTGGTCTGAGCTCTGAGGAAGGCCTTGGCTCCCCCAAGGGATTGAACATGAGAAGAATAAACAGTAAAGAAGAAGATTATTTTGAAGTTCTACAGTTGTAAACACACATGGCATGAGTTAAAGTTCAGAATCTAACATATTGTACATACATGTATCTCATCATTAGATCATACATGCCTGCTTTGAAGTGACAAAAAAAGGTGCAGCAGAACACAAAAAAAAAAACTAATGTGTCAAATGATTGCATAAACATCTTTGTAATGCAAATTAAATCGGGAAAATATTTGCAAGGCATTGGAATAGAACTTCGCAATGTTAGAGCAACTCCAGCCAGCCCCCCAGGAAGCCCCCCAGAGCACTTTTTGTACGCCGGCGTACAAAAATATTCCCAGTCGCGCCCCCAGGAGCTCGTTTTTCGCCGGATTTGCTAAAAAAATACGCCGGCGAACCCAACCCGAACCCAGCCTGCTGGGTTTCGCCTGGGGGCGCCGGCGAATGCTTTTGCATGCAAAAGGCCCACGGTCAGTCTCTCAGCTTCCTCTCTCTCTCCTGTTTTTTCCAATCCCACCACCACGTGCGAGAGCTCCTTTCTCTCTCCTTTTTCTTCCACCGTGGTCGCCCCTCGCCGCCGTGCTCGCCCCCGCCACCGTGACCTCGCGCCGCCGACCCTCCGCCCAGCTCCGCCTCCGGGAGAAAGGCCTATTTTTTTCGCATCTCCTCGAAGTCGCGGCGCTCTTCCTCGCGCCGGCGTCGCCAGGCGTCCCTTGCGGCCGGAGCTCGTGCGGCCGGGGCCGGGGCGGAACTCTTGGTCCTCGCGTCGTCTGGCCTCGAGCACGACAAAGGCGAGAGGCGGCGGGGGAGGGGGCTTGTCGTCCAGGAGCAGGCGTCGTGGAGGCAGCCGTTCGGGGCTGCGCCTCTGGAGCGGCGGTGGCCGTTCGGGGCTACGCCTCTGGTGAGGGGGCCGACGGTGGTGCTGTCTCGGGGAGGGCGCAGGCGGCGGCGGGGATCTGCATCAGCTGCTGCCGGTGGGGCGGGCAGCCGGCGTCGTCTTGCGGACGACTGGCCGACGCGTCTCAAGGTGGCCGCCGGGATCGCGCGCGGCGCCGCCTTCCTCCACTCAGAGCTCGCCGGACAAGAGGCGCCGCACGGGAACCTCAAGTCGTCGAACGTGCTCCTGGCGCCGGACTTCGAGCCGCTGCTCGTCGACTTCGTCTACTCCGGCCTCGTGGTGGCGTGCGTCCAGGCGGACCTCGAGAGGCGCCGTGGATGGTCCGCCTCCTCTGGCGACCTCCTCTCCTCGCCAAGCTCCGCCTCCTCTGGTCGCCCTCCTCTGCCTTGAGCTCGACCTCGCGGCGGACGCGGACGGCGAGTGGACTGGCTGGAAGTGGACGGCGGCGCGGCGCGCACCGCGGCGGAGCCGCACGGTAGTGCGGCGAGAGAGAGAAGCACGGCGGCGCAGCGCGTCCTGGGTGGGGGCATCGACTGGGAAACCGCTGCCCCCAAGACAACAAAATACGCCGGTGCCCCCCCAGAAGGCACCGGCAAAGCGTCCTGGGGGGCACAACGGCTGGGGTTGCTCTTACCATTGGAGCAGCAAAAAAATTGAGTACAGACGTGCATCACTGAGCTAGCAGATGTGAACCGGATTTGTTTCAATAGATCAGTGCTGACAGTGCCTTAGATGACTGAACTATTTGTCCATTTATACTTGAAAATGTAGTGCATAATTTAACGAAATCAATTCGCATATAAATAAAAATATAAAGTATTAAATTTTAGATAATTACAGTTAGATAGAATATGATTTTTTACAACCACAAAATATTCAGTGATTAAATAGATTGAACAGTGTGTTCTCAACAGCCAGTCGACGATAAATAGACTGAAGACAACAGCAAACCTTTAACTGAAGCCCTTGATCTCAAAAAAACCATTGATTGAAGCCCAGTCGCAAATTATGTAAGCAGAATTGCTCCCATACCGCAGATTTTGCACCGTGACCATCAAATATCCATAAAAACTTGAAACATGTCTACTGATAGTGAAACCGTAAAAGGCAATCTTCCTTGATCCGAAATACTTATAGAAAAACCAGTGCCAAGAATAGATGGAATCCGTGACCATTAATAAAATTCCATCACTCTTTGTGTACTCAAGTTTCACTAATCACAATCTCATCATCAAGCAGCTTGGCTGCACCCAGTAGACGCCGAGAAGAAGAATATTGTTGTTCTTGACCTGTCGTGTTGGAGTTCGGGAGTGATTACAAAGGTTGTAAAGCATATACCGGAAGCAAGGATAGCCAAGCAAGAGGCAGCGGCATCCGCGCCAATAGATAGGGGGAGGTTGTACTTATCCATGCCAATATAACGAGAGAGATTTATAAAAGGAGGAGACTAACAGGCAAGAGGAGATCATGAACCTTAAAGTGCTTGCTTTACTTGCCAGTAGAAGGATTACGTTAGTTAAAGCGTCATCAAGTGACTGTTCAGATGCACCTTTAGCTTTCTATGGAGAAGATGAGCAGAACAAAGATTTTTTTTACAACGCACATTATAGAGATGAACTCCGCCTATGTTGTCTCAACATAGCCGGTCCCAAGCCCGGATAAAAGAGGAGGGTTGTAATAGGCTTGGCAAGCCAACGTCAAAACTCAGCTACTCTTATGGAGATGAAACCCAAAAGAACCTCGTTGGGGCGTAACCCTCTTAGCGACGCGCCATATCGGAACCCGGGTGTGGTGTCAAATAGGCAAGGTCCGGGCCGGCACCCCCTTGGTGGCGCGTCATGTCGTGATCTGGATACGGTGTTAAGCGAGCAAAGATCGGGTCATCGCATCCTTAGTGGCGCGCTACATCGACGCCCGGGTGTAGTGAAAAATGAGCAAGGGTCTTCGCACTTGACTCGACGAGTGCGAAGGGTAAGGAAGTTAGCCGAGCCTAGGAGGATCTGCTTAGGTAGTTGGAACGTAGGGTCCCTAACTGGTAAGTTACGGGAGTTAGTTGATACGGCGATAAGTAGGCGTGTTGATGTCCTATGTGTCCAAGAGACCAAATGGAAGGGACAGAAGGCGAAGGAGGTGGAGGATATCGGCTACAAGCTATAGTACACGGGGACAACTTCGAACAAAAATGGAGTAGGCATCTTGATTAACAAGAGCCTCAAGGATGGAGTGGTGGAAGTCAAGAGACAAGGGGACCGGATTATCCTAGTCAAGCTGGTTGTTGGGGACTTAGTCCTCAATGTTATCAGTGCGTATGCCCCGCAGGTAGGCCACAACGAGAGCACCAAGAGAGAGTTCTAGGAAGGCCTCGAGGACTTGGTTAGGGGTGTACCTTTTGGTGAGAAGCTCTTCATAGGAGGAGACCTCAATGGCCACGTGGGTGCATCTAACACAGGTTTTGAAGGGGTTCATGGTGGCTTTGGCTATGGTATCCGGAATCAAGAAGGAGAAGACGTCTTAAGCTTCGCTTTAGCCTACGACATGGTCGTAGCTAACACCCTCTTTAGGAAGAGAGAATCCCACCTAGTGACTTTCAGTAGTGGGCAACACTCTAGCCAGATTGATTTTGTCCTCTCTAGATGAAGAGAAGACAGACAAGCTTGCCTTTATTGTAAGGTGATACCTGGAGAGAGTGTGGTCCCTCAACATAAGCTGGTGGTGGCTGACTTCCGCTTTCAGATTCGTATCCAGCAGGACAAGCACGCCAAAGTCGCTAGAACGAAGTGGTGGAAGCTAAAGGGGGGGCAGCCCAGACTTTCAAGGAGAGGGTTGTTAGGGAGGCCCCTTGGGAGGAAGAATGCGATGCAAACAATATGTGGATGAGGATGGCAAGTTGCATTCGGAAGGTGGCTTCAGAGGAGTTTGGAGTGACCAGGGGAAGAAGAAGCGATGCTAAGGATACCTGGTGGTGGAACATTGAGGTCCAGAAAGCTATTAAGGAGAAGAAGGACTGTTTCAGAGGCCTATATCTAGGTAGGAGTGCTGCCAACATGGACAAGTACAAGGGGGCAAAGAAGGCCACGGAGCGAGCGGTGAGCGAGGCAAGGGGTCGGGCATATGAGGACCTCTACCTGCGTTTAAGCATGAAGGAAGGCGAAAGGGACATCTATAAGATGGCCAAGATCCGGGAGAGGAAGACGAGGGATGTCAACCAAGTCAAATGCATCAAGGATGGAGCGGATCAACTTCTTATGAAGGATGAAGAGATCAAGCATAGATGGCGAGAGTACTTTGACAACCTCTTCAACGGAGAGAAGGAGAGCTCTACCTTCCAGCTAGATGACTTCTTTGATGATACCGGTAGACGCTTTGTCTGACGTATTCAGGAGTCTGAGGTCAGGGAGGCGTTGAAGAGGATGAAAGGAGGCAAGGCGGTGGGCCCTGATGGTATTCCCATTGAAGTATGGAGAGGCCTCGGAGACATAGCGATATTATGGCTAACTAAGCTTTTCAACCTCATTTTTCAGGCAAACAAGATGCCCGAAGAATGGAGACGGAGTACATTAGTGCCAATCTTCAAGAACAAGGGAGATGTTCAAAGTTGCACTAATTACCGTGGAATCAAGCTGATGAGCCATACAATGAAGCTATGGGAGAGAGTCATTGAGCATCGCTTAAGAAGATTGACAAGCGTGACCAAAAATAAATTTGGTTTCATGCCTGGAAGGTCTACCATGGAAGCCATCTTCTTGGTACGACAACTTATGGAGAGATACAGGGAGCAAAAGAAGGATCTCCATATGGTGTTCATTGACTTGGAGAAGGCCTATGATAGGATACCACGGAATGTCATGTGGTGGGCCTTGGAGAAACACAAAGTCCCAACAAATTACATCACCCTCATTAATGATATGTACGATAATGTTGTGACAAGTGTTTGAACAAGTGATGGCGACACCGATGACTTTCCAATTAAAATAAGACTGCACCAAGGTTCAGCTTTGAGCCCTTATATTTTTACTTTGGTGATGGATGAGGTCACAGGGGATATACAAGGAGATATCCCATGGTGTATGCTCTTTGCGGATGATGTGGTGCTAGTCGATGATAGCCGGGCGGGGGTTAACAGGAAGTTTGTAATGCCCGGGGTTTTTCCCCAAATTAGATTTTTGCTTGTTTTTGTTTTTGCATCATCATGACATCAGCATCATTGCATCGCATGTTTTTGGCAACAAAAATTATTTTTAATAAACCCTATTTTATTTTTCTAAAATTGCCGAAAAAGTTTTAACCGAGACAGTCGTCTCCGTTTTCTAAAATTATTTGCCAAATTAAATTTTTCGAAAGAAAAATAAATGTGTTGAGTTTGCGAGAGAGTAGCCCAACCCTGGCCCAAAGCCCACCTAGCCTCCAAACCCTAATCCTGCCCTGGCAGTTTTACCTTCCCACCCCCTGCATTTTTGCAGCCACCCTCTCCTCTTTTCGCTGTTTCGCGGACAGATCCCTCCACCTCTCAGACAAATCCTTTTTGTTTTGCAATCAGGTCCCTGGACCTTATCCTTTCTCTCCTCTTTTTCTTTTCTTCTTTTCCCCTTCTCCTGCTCATTCCTGTGGTCGTCCTCCACCCGCACCTAGCTCCCTTCTTCCTCCCCGTGCTCTCTCTCCAGCCCGACGCCATCCACCCGTGAAGCTCCTCCTCGCCCCCTGCTCCTCCCTGGCCGATCCTCCCCCCTGGCCAGCTTCCCCATCGGCCTCCGTTCCGGCCGTCCCCGATCTCGACCTCCCCATGGCGCACCTCCCTCCTATCCTCTCCGGCCGCCCCACCATCTCCCGCCTCCGGCCATCTCCGGCCGCGGCCCGGCCGCGTCCACCCCGGTGCCGCTCTCCCCCACCGTGGCCGCTCCCTCCTCTACCTCGACGCCGGCCTCCCGACCTCCTCCACCACAGGGCCGCCGCCTCCTCTGCTCCTTGCCGTTGTGCTCCGCTCCAGCGCGTGGCCCTGGCCTCCTCCTGCCGGTCGACTCCCTCTGCTGCCCCGCCGTCGCCCCGGCTCCTCTCCTCTGCGCGTCCCGTGCTCCTCGCCGGTTTCCAATCCCCTCCGAGCTCCTCCCTGTGGCATCCACCTCCCGCGCATGTCGCCTCCTTGCCTGTGCGTGCCCGAGCCGCAGCTGCTTCTGTCGTGCTTGTGCTACTGCCTGTCCCTGCTGCCCGCCAAGTGTTCGGTAAAATGCCCCCAAGGACCTGCCTCCGTGCCGTGCGTGCCTCCGACCCGAGGGTGCTGCTGCTGCTGCTCTCATGTGTGCCTCCGTCTGTGCAGCCTCTGTTTTATGTGTGTAGCATGTTCCCGATTCGTTCCCGTCGTGTCTCCGATCCCCGACGGTTCCCCGTTTCTTTCCCCGATGTTTCCCGATTCTGTTTCCCGATGCCGTTTCCCGACGGGAAAAGTTCCCCGATTCCGTTCCCGATGACATCCACGTCGTGAAGACGATCCCCGTTTCCCGTCGTGAACCGAGTTCTCCGTTTTCCCCGACGTGAAGCACCGTGAAGGCCGACCCCCGATGCTCCGTGAACGACTACCACGACGACTTCCACGACTCCGTGCAGCGACAAGATCTTCCCCGACCGGAACCGCCGAGTTCTCCGATGCCATGTACCCCGACACCGTGAACTCCGTCGACCCCGAAGCCCGGAACGCCAAGGTCCGCCACGACGACGATCCGAGTACGACTACTTCCATGACATCGACTACCTCGACTACAACGACTACTTCGACTACGACGACTACTTTGACTACGACCCGAAGAAGGTGGTCCCGAATCCGAAGATCCCCGAATCCGATGTGTGACCCCAACCCTAAACCACTATATGCCATATATATATCTGTATCTTATAAAATCATGCATCATTAATCAACATCGCACCTTTATCCATTTAGACGAATTAAGTCAACTAATTATGGGATTTGTCCGGTGCATCTATATTATGCAACGATCCCATTTAAAATGTTTTGCCATGTGTTAGGAAATAAAATTGGACAACCTTTAATTTGTCATGCATCATGTCATCAACATGCCGCTTCTTTTGCCGTAGTAGTAAAATGCATCTTTTATGTTTCCGGTGTTCGTTGCTTCTTCGGGAATAGGCCGATGAGTTGATGTGAGCAACGACAGGTTCTGCTACCTCTACCGGATTGCAGGCAAGTGATACTCCCTTGCTATCTTTGCTTGTTTTCTGTCTCTTACTCCACCTATCTTTTGATCCTTGCTAGCCTTATGTATCGATGCTTGTGTCTCGATCCTATATGCATGTTTACCTTGCAGCCATGATATGCCATCACCCCCACATCCTATTAACCTGTTGTTTGTTTACCTTGTTAGCCTTGCGAGTCGTAGTGCATGCTTAGTTGCTTTGCTTGAGTCCTGTTATCTCTTTATCTAGTCTTGTTGTTAACATGATAGCTAAGCTCAACTTAAATGGTAATCTTTACTTTCTGTTGCGATGGGAATAATATAATAAAGATAAGGCACCGGCGGAAGGCCAATCGTGGTGATTTGTTCTGCTAGTGTCGCCTAGGACCCGAGTTCTTTTCCGCTGATCCAAGACTGAGCGCACTAACCACATGTGGGAGTTCTATGGGCCTCCCCGCAATCTATTACCGGATCCTCAAACTTGTCCAGGATGCCACAAGTAGTTCGGGTGTTTCTACGGTTACAAGCGCGGATGATATGGTAAGATGGATACGTGGTTACTTACGGTAGGGCTTGCGGTATGATGCGAAGTGACCAACTCATGGTAGTTTGTGTCACCTAGCCGTAATCGCAAACGGTTAGGCCCACCTCGAAGCTTCGGCCGGACTCTCAAGGTGGATCAGTCCTAGCTAGGTGGCTCCCTGGACTTGTTTGTAGAGAAGGGAAGTATTGCGTCGAAACCTCCACCGGTACACCTCTAAGCGAGAGTTTCGATGCGTGTGGGTTCATTGGTGCATCCCTGCAGGGTGAAATCTTTTCGAAAAGCCGTGTCCGCGGTTATGGACGACTTGGTGAAATGCGCTGGCTAAAAAGATCATAGACAACTTGCACCTTATGATGATAATAACTTGACTAGTAAGATAGATCACTTGAATAATAATCCATAAAACTTGTCCACCGTGTGAGTGCCCGGACTTCTTCCTCGTGGGATGAGGATACGAGGGAGTCGTTTTAGGGCGGGTTTGTTTGGTGTGTAGTATAGTTGGCTCCTCATGCGCTCTCTTACCTTGTCTCTGATAGACGAAAGTTGTAGCGTGTCTCTATAAGTTGTTAGTGCTGCTGGCCGCCTCAATCGCTAACCCTCTTTCCCCGGAATTCCAGCTTTGATATCTTGTGAGTATTACTTGCTAGTACTATTTATAGTACTGACCCCTTCGGGGCTGCTATTCCAATGCAGCCAACAGGTTTGAAGTGTGAAGACGTTAGCTTGGGAATCCCTCCGGCTTGGCCTGGGCAGGGATATGGTGCCTTCGTTTATCTTCAGGACTCTTAGTCCAATTTGTTTCTTGTCCGTAGCCGGACGCTACCCGCTTCCGTTGTTAATTGGATCTTTGTATTGTATCTTTGGTTCTTGACTCTGTGAGTCGTTGTTGTATATATATGTTCTTTTGTGGGTTCCATCGAGAACTGTTGTAATGTTATCACAATTCCACCCGCATAACGTGTGTGTTGCGACGTGCACGTTATGCCTGGTGGGCGTCCTTTAGGATCGTTATTATGCGGATTTGGCGGAAATCGCTAAGTCTGCATAGTACCGATCTTGGGGCGTTACAAAGTTAGAGTTGTGGAGGCGGACTCTAGAATCGAAAGGCTTTAGGCTTAGTAGAACTAAAACTGAGTACATGAGGTGCAGTTTTAGTACTACTAGGCAGGAGGAGGAGGAGGAGGAGAAAGAGGTTAGTCTTGATGGGCAGGTGGTACCTGAGAAAGACACCTTTCGATATTTAGGGTCTATGTTGTAGAAGGATGGTGATATTGATGAAGATGTGAGCCATCGGATCAAGGCTGGTTGGATGAAGTGGCGCCAAGCTTCTGGCGTCCTCTGTGACAGAAGAGTGCCACAAAAGCTAAAAGGCAGGTTCTATAGGACGGCGATCCATCCTGCGATCTTGTATGGCGCAGAATGTTGGCCAACCAAGAGGCGACATATCCAAAAACTAGGTGTAGCAGAGATGCGCATGTTGAGATGGATGTGTGGCCACACAAGAAAGGACTGGGTGCGGAATGATGATATACGTGAAAGAGTTGGCGTAGCACCGATTGAAGAGAAGCTTGTCCAACACCGTCTAAGATGGTTTGGACATATACAACGTAGGCCTCTAGAAGCGGCGGTGCATATTGGAAGGATAAAGCGGGCTGAGAATGTTAAGAGAGGTCGTGGTAGACCAAACTTGACATGGGATGAGTCCGTTAAGAGAGACCTGATGGATTGGAACATCACTAAAGAACTAGCCATGGACAGGAGTGCGTGGAAGTTAGCTATCCACGTGCCAGAACCATGACTTGGTTTCGAGATCTTATGGGTTTCAACTCTAGCCTACTCCAACTTGTTTGGGACTGAAATACTTTTTTGTTGTTGTTGCACATTATAGAGATGTTTCTAATACGAACGGCTGGTATTATGCCTTCTTGACGTGGAGGATGATGTGGGAGGTTTGTATGACGTGGCAGGCTAGGAGTGCTCAAGGATGCTTGGTGAGGTGGACATCTTGCATGTGGAGAGAAATAAAATTAGTGGGGATGATTTTCTTAGTTATATAGGATACATTTTTGTAGAATACGTTCTAAAACGTCACCTTTTTGCATTTGCGCCGCCGGATCGGAATTTTTTCCTGATGCTGTCATGCAAAGATCTTTAGTTATCCCCTGAAACCGATGAAAAAAAAGCATCACTTCTTATGTATCCGCTCAAAATGATTCTTTGATGATGTACCAGACTATTTTGTCGAACCGAGGAAAAAGATTCTTCATCTTTATTAGTGGTAAACCGTCCTAAAATCGGAATAAACACCTTCATCATCCGTCATGGAACACAACCGTGGCGAGGGCACACGGAGCCATATTGGCGACCAACACAAGCTGAACACACAACGCCGAAAACAATGATCGCCGTCAGAATGCCCATCAGTGTCGTCGTCATCACTTTCGAGTGACAACGAATTCACCAACTCCGACCACCTAGGAAGACCTCACCAAGATGGCCTCGTGAAGCCTACGCTAGCCTATGCCAAACATATGACTCTTCAGACAGAAGACTGACAGCTCCGATTTCGAAGAGGAGCTCCGGAGAGGGATGTCCCACCACATCGCCGATGCAAACCCACTGACCAAACACCTCTTGAACGAAGCCAGCGTCACGACCACGCAGGAGCCACCACCCAAGCCGTCGGCAAGAGCCAACGGGCCAAATCATGGTCGATCCGGACCAGATCCGACACCCCAGACATGCACCAATAATCGGCGAGCATCCATTTGCGTTGTAGGAATCTCCACCTAGCAGGAATGATGATGCTGCGACCTTGCCCCATCGCGACGCGCAAGCATTGAAGCACTAGTCGTCACTACAAAAATCGCCTGCCAGGAGCCCAAGGTCACGTCGGCGCCACCGCATACAGCAGCCGGAGCATGCCATAGAGGAGTGCTACGACACCTGGCGGCAGGCATCGTAGAGCAAGGGATATCAGGCGGACCTTGGGCCGCAAGACGAAGCCCAGCATCGTAACGGCCCAAACCACGCAAGGAGAAGAAGCTGCGCACGTTATCTCCAGCGGAGCATGTCCTGTGCGAGGCATCAATGAACAATTGTAATCCACTCGCTACCTGCTCCCTCTCTCCGTCCTCCTCCCCACGCAAACTCCAGCATGTGTATCTATAATTGAGGATCAAGATCTAGCTACCTGTGCGTGACGCGACGGCAGTGATCAAGGTCATAGCACTTGGTATCCAGAGCAGTTTCTAATCCGGATTTTTCTCTTTGATTTGTAGTTTTCTCGATCCCTATCTGTAAATCTGAACGAAGGGTGCGAATTCCACTCAGACTTTGCGCAAAACGCCTCTGGGTGTACCCTAGATCGGTCGACGGGAGTCCAATAGGCTGCAACGACGAGATCCGGTAAAATTACCCTCACGCAGCGGGTTGATATGGCGGAGACGACCCTCGCCGACATCCAGCTGTTGCTCACGGCCACCGCGGAGGCCAACAAGGCGACGGCAGAGGCGGGCCAGGCCAACGCCGCCCGCATCTTAGAGATCAACACGACGCTGGAGAAGCTCTCGCTCAGCCAACAGGAGGCCTCTCGCGTCTCCACCCGCGTGGAATCCACGCTGGACCGGGTGATCCAGGCTAACTCGGCGCTGGACCGCTCCATGTCTGAACTGAAGCAGTTGATGGAAGTGGTGGCTTCACGACTCAAGGCCGTGGAAGTATTAAATTTTAGATAATTACAGTTAGATAGAATATGATTTTTTACAACCACAAAATATTCAGTGATTAAATAGATTGAACAGTGTGTTCTCAACATCCAGTCGACGATAAATAGACTGAAGACAACAGCAAACCTTTAACTGAAGCCCTTGATCTCAAAAAAACCTTTGATTGAATCCCAGTCGCAAATCATGTAAGCAGAATTGCTCCCATATCGCAGATTTTGCACCGTGACCATCAAATATCCATAAAAACTTGAAACATGTCTACTGATAGTGAAACCGCAAAAGGCAATCTTCCTTGATCCGATATACTTATAGAAAAACCAGTGCCAAGAATAGATGGAATCCGTGACCATTAATAAAACTAGATCATTGATGGCGCGCGTTGCTGCGCCCGTCTATTTTGACGCGAGAATGTTATTTAGTGAGAGAAATAATATAACTATTATATTTACTATTTTTTAGGAAATTTGTAAGTGGATGAAGGAAACTTAGCACTTTTTTTGGGGGGCTAGTTGTGGGCAACTAAATAAATTTATACAATCAACCCTTTATGCACATATTGTCCTTGGTGCCCAATCGACTTGAAAAACAAAAGCTAGATTGAAATACATAGATCACAAAAATCATGGACAGAGAAGGTGATGTTAGGCATCGATCCCCACTACGTACATCAAGTTCTATTACTTTTTGCATTTTGCTCTACAGTTCAATAACTTGCTCCGAACAGCAAAAGGACAGTCGATAGTAGCATGATATCAATTATACAAATAGGCGGTGGCATGAAATACAGATCATAGGCACAAGAAGATAACTTAGAGTAGATGCCTCGATGGAATTCTTTATAATATCTCAAATGTGGAACTTCAGACCAATCACCAATCAAACTTGTGAATCAAAATCGGCCCCATCATAACCCACCACCTGCACTCCTCCATCCTCCTCCTTCACTGGAGCACCTAGGACAACCATCGTCACCATGCTTGTCGCTGTATTTGGTAATGGAACCAAGTATGTACTGAGACAAATCATTTACAGAACACAAACTCCGACTCAAAAGGGATGGTTCGAGTTAACAGGTTAACTCATAATTTGAAAGGAAGTAATAGCTTTTGTTTGATGTTGAACCACTTCATAGTGTTGGTCATGGACCAGCTGGAACCTTTTGCCAAACCAATCAGAACCGAGAAAAGGCAAGAAAGAGACGTATCAATTTTATGAACAAATAGTTGTACAACAATTTCGGGGAAACAAGTTGGGCATGTTGAGTTTGTGGTGCAAACATAGCCTTCAGTCTGACTGAGCTAAGCAATTCGTAGAGAACTGGTGTCATTTATGAAACTAATTAACACAAGGTGATAAATTTCTGTTAGACCTCTAATTCTAAAACCACAAGCATTAGAGAAGCAATGAAAAAGTACGATCTTTCCGCATATGAATTCTACTACCACAAATCCGCCACTTTGGTTAAAAAGTTAGCTGTAACTGAAACAGTCTTGTTTCATTCTAGTCATGAATATTATGAAATAGACAACTTTATATCTTCCTCGAGCCTATTATGTTAGGACTATTTGCATAACAACCCCATAAGAAACCTGCTTGTGGCTATTCTACCATTAGAATTATTCCATCAAGGTGTTACCTTTCCAAACTAAAATGCATAAGCAGCAGAGCCTGCTTGTACACAAGGCTGCGAGTAGTATTTGCACTAACATATTCAGATTTCTAGCCAAAACGCCTCCTTTTAGTGTTACTAACAGAACTCACTGAAGATTAAAATAATTTTTCAGCCTTCGACATGGTTCACACAATTAGGCATCCCCTAGATTATCGTAGATTCGTAGTATAAAAATCAAAGTAACATAGGGCCAGGGGCCGACAACATATTTAGCAACCTAAGAATGTCCCCAAATCATGAATTCGGATGCGTATAACTAAAAACCAAACTGAAATAATCACGTTCCTCAAGAGTGATCAAGAGCTCTCACCAGAAAAGGGAAGGAAGCCACAGGAACTGAGGAGTGAGGACCAGTGAGCCGGTGAAGGGACCTAGGAGATTGTTGAGGTCCAGGTAGAGTCCCTCCTCGTCCTGCAACCGTGCAGCGGCAGAACCATGAATTGGGCACCTAGGATCTGCATCACGTACTCCGTGCCGTGGCCAATCATGCCCCTCGCGCACACCATTGTCGACGCTGCCGCATCCTCTTTATCGCCATCGCAAAACCCTAGCAGCCTGCTGCCGGAAAAGCGAAACGGGGAGGGAAGGCAAGATGCCCTCGGTCCTCGCTTCACGTCGGCAACACGGCGGCGCACCTAGACTTCGCCGAGATCGGTAGAGGTGGTGGTGGGGTGCGGCTGTAGGTAGGGTAAGGTGCAGGGAGGCGGGCATCGGGCGAAGGAGTCGCTGGTAAGCTGGTTTGCTTATGCAGCATCGCCTCATCACCACCGTTCGTGTCAGATTGTATGTGAGATCTTCGATTTGTTTTGCAGAGTAGCGTCGCTAGGGAAATTCAGCCCACAAGCAGTCCGTGTGGGAGTGAGAGGTGCATCGAACGGTAAAAAAACGATTGATACATCAAAGCCGACGAACATAAAACTGAATGCGTGAGAGAGCTCCTAGTTGTTCCGGTTATAATCCCTAATTCCATCACTCTTTGTGTACTCAAGTTTCACTAATCACAATCTCATCATCAAGCAGCTTGGCTGCACCCAGTAGACGCCGAGAAGAAGAATATTGCTGTTCCTGACCTGTCGTGTTGGAGTTCGGGAGTGATTACAAAGGTTGTAAGCATATACCGGAAGCAAGGATAGCCAAGCAAGAGGCAGCGGCATCCACGCCAATACATAGGGGGAGGTTGTACTTATCCATGCCAATATCATGAGAGAGATTTATAAAAGGAGGAGACTAACATGCAGGAGGAGATCATGAACCTTAAAGTGCTTGCGTTACTTGCCAGTAGAAGGATTACGTTAGTTAAAGCGTCGTCAAGTGACTGTTCAGATGCACCTTTAGCTTTCTATGGAGAAGATGAGCAGAACAAAGATTTTTTTTACAACGCACATTATAGAGATGTTTGTAATACGAACGGCTGGTATTATGCCTTCTTGACGTGGAGGATGATGTCGGAGGTTTGTATGACGTGGCGGGCTAGGAGTGCTGAAGGATGCTTGATGAGGTGGACATCTTGCATGTGGAGAGAAATAAAATTAGTGGGGATGATTTTCTTAGTTATATAGGATACATTTTTCTAGAATACGTTCTAAAACGTCACCTTTTTGCATTTGTGCCGACGGATCGGAATTTTTTCCTGATGTTGTCATGCAAAGATCTTTAGTCACCCCCTGAAAACGATGAAAAAAAGCATCACTTCTTATGTATCCGCTCAAAATGATTCTTTGATAATGTACCAGACTATTTTGTCGAACCGAGGCAAAAGATTCTTCATTTTTATTAATTAAAAAGTGTTGATCGGTTAATTAGTGGTAAACCGTCCTAAAATCAGAATAAACACCCTCATCGTCCGTCATGGAACACAACCGTGGCGAGGGCACACGGAGCCATATTGGCAACCAACACAAGCTGAACACACAACGCCGAAAACAATGATCACCGTCAGAATGCCCATCAGTGTCGTCGTCATCACTTTCGAGTGACAACGAATTCACCGACTCTGGCCACCTAGGAAGACCTCACCAAGATGGCCTCATGAAGCCTACGCTGGCCTATGCCAAACATATGACTCTTCAGACAAAAGACTGACAGCTCCGATTTCGAAGAGGAGCTCCGGAGAGGGATGACCCACCACATCGTCGATGCAAACCCACTGACCAAACACCTCTTGAACGAAGCCAGCGTCACGACCACGCAGGAGCCACCACCCAAGCCGTTGGCAAGAGCCAACGGGCCAAATCATGGTCGATCCGGACCAGATCCGGCACCCCAGACATGCACCAATAATCGGCGAGCATCCATCTGTGTCGTAGGAATCTCCACCTAGCAGGAATGATGATGCTGCGACCTTGCCCCATCGTGATGCGCAAGCATTGAAGCACTAGTCGTCGCTACAAAAATCGCCTACCAGGATCCCAAGGTCACGTCGGCGCCACCGCATACAGCAGCCGGAGCACGCCATAGAGGAGCAACCAAGAGGCGCAAAGGAGGCGCGGGCCGGTTGCAGCTACTGCATCGGCAGCAGTGACGGAGTTAAGCCTCTTGTGGCGGCGAGGGTGGAGCAGCCGTGTATGGGTGTGGCGGCGGGAATAGGGTTCCCCCAAGTTGCCACCCAAGCCAGAAAGGGTTTCACGAATGAGGATTACTGAAGGAGTCACAAACAAAGTTGGAAATATCGCTAAGAGCACTCTTGTCATGATCCAAATGGTCCCATGACAGAGTATCTAGCTAAATCTAGTGACACTGAAGAACTTTGTTGTCGCAATTTAGTTACGACTACAACCACCAGCTTGAAGACTAATTTCAAATCCGGCCAACCTAATGTAGGGTTTAACAATTAACACCATGGTTCAACGGGAAGGATCTTGGGTTAAAAATCAGCATAATGTTCACATGGGTAACAACCCTCATGATTCAAAACACCAAAATTCCAGCACGAACTGGGACCTTCGGTTCAAGATCTTGGGCAATAACCCAAAGAAAGGAACACCCGATTAGTTGCGAAACATCCAAAGCAAGGAAGATGAAGATTTTTTCTAATCAACTGAGTTTACTTCGGATTATGAATACAGAAGCAAACTGACATAGAATACTAAACGTAGAAGCCAACACCAGGAACCTAAAGGTTTGAAGTGACAAACGAGCAGAAAAACTTTTAAGTCAAATAGAGATAAGATGTCTCCGAGAATAGAGTGATACCAGGTAAGGAGTAAAAAGAATCATAAGATGGTTTTCACAACTTTTTTTTTATTAATAATTTTTGCAAACACTGTACTCGACGTCGACCAATAGAAGGTTTCCTACAGGCAGTCCTGCTCTGGTACCAAAATTTGTAAGGCCACGACCCCGAAATTATACAGAGATGCTATGTGTCATAGGTCATTCTACACAATCGAAGGTTACTGGGGTTACCACTCCCAGGCCGAAACCTTAGACAGGCGTTGCTCGGAGTGTATCTTCGGCAACGCAACACCTCGATCATGCCATAACACAGGCATGGCTATCAATGCATAATAAAGAGATCGAGATGGCAGAACAGCTGGCACATCACAGACTCTATGACTCAAAGCATTATAGTTCAACTCTTAAAATAGAGAAAGATAGCCAAATATTACAACCGGAGGGTCACTAACCCAACAGTACAACAAGCGGAAGCAAATTTAAGTTGTTCTAAACAACAAGATCCAAATAAGGCCTTAGAGGCCTACAGATAACAAGTAAGTGCCAGCCTGTTCCGAGTTGCCCTAGGCTGCCACCTGGGAACCCAGACTACTCGTCGACGTCAATGAAGAACCCACCTTCGACTTCTGTGAAGTCCTCAATTGAAAGAATCAACAAAGCAAGGCTGAATACGACGTACTCGCAAGGTTACTAGAGCTATATACGCTCGAAATGATTGGCTTCAAAGCTGTATAGTATTTGTTTTTCATAAAGCTGGTTTTCCCTTTGTAAAGACACAACTCATGGTATCGACTACTTAGAAGGTTTTTTGAAAGGGGATAAGATAGTAAAACTTCCAATATTCAGTTCACCTTGAACCACCAATACCCATCTTCGGCAGTACGAAGCACCAAGGCACTTCCCCGAATCATGTAGCGCCCCGACCCCGATTCTATACAGTGAGGCTATGTAGTTGGCACAACCATCAATGTATAAAACAAAGATCGAGACTTGTGGAACAGAACTGGCACAAAGCATGACTCTACGACACAAAACATGTAGCAACTCATATAGTGAGAAGAATACAAAATATTACAAGCAAAAGGATCACAGATCCAACAATTCAACAAGCGGAAACGGGTAGTGTTGTCTAACAACAAGAAGCAAATATATGGCCTAAGAGGTCTACAATAAACATCATCCCGGCCAGCTTGTTCCACGGTCCCAAGCTGCCACCTGGGAACCCCAGACTAGTAGTCGACGTCAACGAAGAACCCACCTAGTTGCTCGGTGTCGTCCTCCTCTGAAATACAAATACATAGAGGCAGCAAAGAGAGACTGAGTACGACGTACTCGCAAGTTTAGTAGGGCGATATAGGCCCAATGACTGACGGAGGCTCTAAAGCTGTATATGTAGTTCTTTTGCATAAAGCTAACTTTCATAAACCGAAACATAAAAGACACATGGCATTCGTCTACTCAGAGTATTTTTATAAAGGGGTAAGAGAGTATCATTTTCACCTTCGGTTCTCAGCGAACCTTCTTGCACTCTACACCACTCATCTCACACAAAGGCACTCCCTCGACTCCTTCGAGAAAATGAACCTTTATCACACATTGATTATGCAACCTTTAGCTGCCATATCAATTAGGTTAAAGTTATCTATGAGCTAATCCGCCTTTCCCAAGAGTTTGTCCATAACCGTGGACACGGCTTTTCGAAAAGATTAACCCTGCAGGGGTGTACTATTTTACCCATTGGTACCGTCCGGCTCACCTAGTTGGCCCTCTTCCGTGAATGTTGGCGAGCGGGCGCGGTTAAACCTTTACCTCACGTGAGAATATCCAAGAGTCATCTGTGGCCACAGGACAGGTTCAGCGCTCCCAGCGCCCTGCCCCATCGCCACGTCCTAAACACAAATCCTCATCAACATCATTTTTTCCACTCACACGCAAATGGAAAACCAAACTAGAGGACCCTTGGATACGCCCGCACAAGTTATTCGGTCAGTAAGGCGCCCATACACCCACCAATGGCAGCACGCTCGGTTCTTGGTTCTAGCTAAAAGCACTCTCAGCCTAGGCGGCAAGAATGAGGCAAAACACCCTCCCCGAGGGCAACTCATCCCAGCCTTTTAGCAAGTTAATTAAGCATCACGATTATCCACCATGCCCGAATCATTCCATCATCATCAACAATTACGGAATTAATAACGGACATAAAGCATCTATTTAAGCATGGCTAAGCATATGAATACAACAATTCTATCTTTATCTCGGCCAACACTTCAACCCTAGGGTTCATAGGTAGGGATACATGTGATTGGCTTGGGGAAGAACATGCATTCATAGGATATTCCAATATTTACCAAAAGAGACATTTGAATCGCATGCAATATTATGGTGGATAAAATAAGTTTATAAAAACATAGGATGCTAGAATGCCAAGAAGGTTAGGTTATCTCTTGCCTTGCTGCCCGGTCGTGAAGTACTGCTCGTCGGGGTAGTTAGAGAGACCCT
Organism: Puccinellia tenuiflora; assembly: GCA_012064385.1. Lineage (NCBI taxonomy): Eukaryota > Viridiplantae > Streptophyta > Magnoliopsida > Poales > Poaceae > Puccinellia > Puccinellia tenuiflora. The sequence continues at coordinate 1,431,256 of QRDG01002465.1, read as the reverse complement.
CGACTCCGGAATCTATCGATACCCAAAAGAGAAAGCGAAGAACACATAAATCACACGATCACAAGGTGCAATGCGCAAACACATGATGACATGTCCAATTGATGCAAAGATATTAACATTTGATTGGTCTAACAATTTAAACGGGGTTCCAAATAATTAGTGCAATTATTTGGAAGCAACCCCATATTTATCTTAGTGACCACAATATTATAGAATTATTAAATTATTAGAGAGGTGGCTCAAATATGCATGAACATGACAAGAATGGATAGGGTTTGTTATTCCGATCATTTCGGTAATTTATTTGTAATTTTCGGAGTACCGATGAATAAATAGCGAAATAAGATAATTAGTTGACTTTAACCCCTTTTATCAAATTATGAAGAACATCAAATAAATATTTGTGATCATGATGTGACGTTAGCATAGTTGGATAGGCTCTGAATTGCTGATCATATTGATATATCATTCCCAAGATTTGACTTAGCATTTTAAAAGTTATTAAACATTCACATTTTAACACAGTTTTCCGGAACTTCCGGTAAAGGGGCCGGTACTTCCGGTCTGGCGGTACTACCGGTCCTACTTCCGTTTATGGCTCGAGACATCCAGTACCGAAAAAGGAAGGATAGCCGGTACTTCCGGCGAAGGGTCCGGTAGTTCCGGTTTACCGGTACTGCCGGTGCCACTTCCGCTTAACAACCGAAATGTCCAGTACCGAAATTGAAAACTGCCGGCTCCACTTCCGGGCCTACTTCCGCTTAACAGGGGAAAGATCCAGTACCTAAAAACGCTAAGCAGTACTACCGCTTCTACTTCCGGTCAGCGGAAATCGAGCGCGGCGACGGCGGAAACGCGCGCGGTGACCACGCGCGTGTCGTCCACGGGCGCGTCGAGTTGGCGCGTGTGCGGGGGCGCGGGTGCGTGCGTTGGCCGCACCTCGACCAGGGCGACCAACCAGTGGCGGCGCCACCCAAGATGGGTCGCTGGAGCGACGGCATTTCGGCGGCCAGCGGCGAGTGCGAGCCGCCCCACGGCGGCTCGGTGCTAGAGAGGGGGAGGAGGCGAGCGACGGCGCGCAGAGGGTGAGTGGCTCACCAGCAACTCGACGAGCGCGACGGCGGGGTGCGGGGAGGTCGAGGGCGGCCGCGATTGAGCTCGATGCGCGGCGGCCGGAGGCGGAGGAGAACGAGCGGCGACGGCGATTTGGGGCGGCTCCGGCCGATTCCTCCGGCGGAGAGGGAGAGGGCGACGGGGCGGAGCTAGCGGTGGCTTCAATTCGAGCTGGGGCGGCCGGGGTCGACGGCGGCGTGCACGGCGGCCACGGCGGCGACGGGGAGCAGCAGGGCACGATTTAGGGTTAGGGTTAGGGCTCTGCGCGTGGGGAAAACGGATGAGGGGAGAGAGGGGGAGCAGGTGCGGCCAGTGGGGGTCACTTAACCCTAGGGTGCACTGCAGCACGCGGGGGAGCAGGTGAGGGCGTGCGGACGGCCATGGCGACAGTGCACGCCACTGTCGCCACACAGGACGACGGGGCATCGGTACTTCCGGTCCAGAGACCGGTAGTTCCGGTGGCCAGAGATAAAACAGCAAGGCCCTTTCTATTTGGATAGCACAACAATTCCAGGAAAATATACAAAAATTCTGGGAACCTCTCCACAGGATAAACTAGCTCAACAAACATTTACTTGGGCCCTTGAGCATCATGACATGGTTTACCAATAGCCAAGGCTAAGAACCACAATTTGGAGTTTGAAGTTGAAGACACATTGGAGCCCAACCATTTGGTTCCTTTGCAAAAGAGTGAACTTGGGGAACTTGTTGAACCATAAGGTCACCTGTCATGTTAAAGTTTACACCATAGTTTGCATTTCCAAAGAAGTAAGGGTTTTGGGAAGTTTTGGCTTCCCTCATATCATTGTTTTCCCATTTGTGGTTTTATTCACATAAGCAAATTAAAGATATGCCATGATGCAAACAAGAATGCAAAAGTGGAAAAATTCTTCGTATTTTTCATTTCCAAGCTAGGGCTGTTACAAGTCTACCCCCCTTACAGGAATCTCGTCCCGAGATTCTAGGCTTGAGTGAAGAAGGCGGGGTATTCCTGACGAAGACTAGTTTCTCGCTCCCATGTGGCTTCTTCCTCGGAATGGTTGGACCATTGGACCTTGAGAAACTTGATGGACTTGTTGCGGGTTTTCCTCTCCGCTTCATCCAAGATGCGGATAGGATGCTCGCGATAGGTCAAATCCTCCTGAATGTCCAAAGCCTCATGATCAACCCCACGGATTGGATCCTTGAAGCAACGACGGAGTTGGGAGACATGGAAAACATCATGCACATCCGGGAAGTTGGAGGGCAACTCAAGTTGATAGGAGAGATCTCCTCGCTTGGCTAGGATGGTGAAAGGGCCAACATAGCGGGGTGCCAATTTGCCCTTGATTCCGAAACGACGGACACCTCGGAGAGGAGAGACTCGGAGATAGGCCTTGTCACCAATTTCATAGTGGACCTCTTGATGATGCTTGTCATAGTAGCTTTTCTGACGGGATTGAGCGGCTTTGAGGTTTTCTCGAATGACACGAACTTTCTCTTCGGCTTCATTGATCACATCAGGACCGAAGAGTGACCTCTCCCCCATTTCAGACCAACTGAGAGGAGTCCGGCACTTTCTCCCATAAAGGACCTCGAAGGGAGCCATTTGCAAACTGGCTTGGTAGCTATTGTTGTAGGAGAACTCGGCGAGAGGGAGGTATTTTTCCCAACTTTTGCCGAAAGAGATGACACAAGCCCGAAGCATGTCCTCAAGAACTTGATTTACTCTTTCAGTTTGACCGTCGGTTTGAGGGTGGTAGGCGGTGCTGAAGTTGAGACGGGTTCCAAGAGCCTTTTGGAAACTTTGACAAAACTTGGACGTAAACAAACTTCCACGGTCGGAGATGATCCTCAAAGGAACCCCATGCAAGGGAACAATCCGGGCCATATAGAGCTCGGCCAATTGAGCGGAATTGATATCCTCTCGAACCGGGAGGAAATGGGCGACTTTGGACAGGCGGTCAATGACGACCCAAATGGCATTGTTACCCTTTTGTGACTTCGGAAAACCGGTGATGAAATCCATACCAACTTCATCCCACTTCCACTCAGGAATGGCTATGGGGCGAAGGGTACCGGCTGGCCTTTGATGTTCAGCCTTAACTCGGCGACAGACGTCGCATTCTGCAACATATTCGGCGATCTCGCGCTTCATGCAAGACCACCAGAATTGAGGGCGAAGATCTTGGTACATTTTTGTGCTACCCGGGTGGATAGAGATGGGTGACTCATGAGCTTCAGAGAGGATCAACTCCCTCATATTTCCACTCTTGGGCACCACTAGACGGTCACCGAAGTAAACCACACCATTGCCATCAACCAAGAAACAATTTGCCTTCCCATTAGCGATCTTCTCTTTGATCTCGAGGATTTCAGGATCATTTTGCTGGGCGGCCTTGATATCATCCTCGAGAGTGGATTTGATCTCAAGGTTAGCTAGGAAACCCGAAGGAACAATTTCCAGGTTCAATTTAGCAAATTCCTCGTGGAGAGCCGGTTGCGCCTTTTCAACCATCACGGTATTGCAATAGGCCTTGCGGCTCAGAGCATCCGCCACGACATTTGCCTTGCCAGGCTGATAGTTGAGGGTCACATCATAGTCCTTTATCAATTCCAGCCATCTCCTCTGCCTCAAGTTTAGATCAGGCTGGGTGAAGAGGTATTTCAGACTTTGGTGGTCAGAGTAGATCTCGCAACGGTTGCCCAAGAGGTAGGGTCTCCATTGCTTCAGAGCATGTACCACGGCGGCAAGCTCCAGATCATGAGTTGGGTAGTTTTGCTCGTGTGGCTTGAGTTGACGGGAAGCATAGGCGACCACATGGCCCTCTTGCATCAAGACACATCCCAAGCCTTGGAGAGATGCATCGCAATAGACGACAAAGTCCTTGGCGGTATCGGGAAGGACAAGTACCGGGGTGGTGGTGAGCTTGACCTTGAGGGTTCGGAAACTCTCTTCAGCCTTGTCTGACCACACAAATGGTTTGCCTTTCTTGAGGAGTTCAGTCAGCGCCTTTGCTATTTTGGAGAAGCCCTCAATGAATCGACGGTAATAACCCGCCAATCCAAGGAAGCTTCGGATATCCTTGACGGATTTGGGAGTGGGCCAATCCAGGATGGCCTGAATCTTGTCTGGTATCACCGCTACTCCGGCAGCTGACACCACATGACCGAGAAAGATGAGCTCCTTCAGCCAAAACTCACACTTAGAGAACTTGGCATATAGGCGGTGATCACGGAGCTTGGTCAGGACGAGTCGAAGATGCTCGGCATGTTCGTCTTCGGTCTTGGAGTACACAAGGATGTCATCGATGTAAATGATGACGAACTTGTCGAGGTACTCGTGGAAGACGGAGTTCATTAGCCTCATGAATGTAGCCGGAGCATTAGTGAGGCCGAAAGACATGACGGTGTACTCATATAACCCATAGCGGGTAGTGAAGGCAGTCTTAGGAATATCCTCCTTTCGGATTTTTATTTGATGGTAGCCTGACCTCAAATCCATCTTGGAGAACACTGTGGCACCAGACAGTTGATCGAACAAGTCATTTATTCTAGGGATAGGATACTTGTTCTTGATGGTCACCGCATTAAGAGGGCAGTAGTCAACGACCAGTCGAGGAACATTTGTATCCCTCTTCTTGACAAAGATGACCGGGCAGCCCCAAGGTGAGCTACTCGGACGGATAAATTCTTTTTCCAGCAGCTCATCAAGTTGCTTCTTCAATTCAGCTAGCTCCTCCATTGGCATACGGTAGGGCGTCTTGGAAACTGGGGCGGTTCCCGGAACCAACTCAATCACAAACTCCACGCTGCGATCAGGTGGCATGCCGGGCAATTCCTCCGGAAACACATCGGGGAAATCACACACCACCGCGACTTCAGACATATCAGGCGGGGTGATTCCTTCCAGGAAGAATAGACTGATCTCCGGTGAAAGAGGAGTGGCTGCAGAAGGAGTCGCAGAAGTTGGGGACCAGTAACGCACTTCCCCATACCTTGGGTGGAACACGGTGACAGTCTTGGCAGCACAATCCAGGTTAGCCTGATATTTCACTAGCCAATCCATGCCCAGAATAACATCGATACCCTCTGACCTCAGGGCTATCAATGAGAACGGAAAAGGGGCTGACCCTATGGCTATTTGAACATCGGGAGATATCCAATTAGTACGCCAACTAGAGCCCGGGGTCTTGACCACTAACGGGGGATCCATCATTACAAACGGTATTTGATGGTTGTGCGCATATGATATGGATATGAACGAATGCGAAGCTCCAGGATCAAATAATACTGAAGCTGGATATGTATTGATTCGAAGCGTACCCATGAGAACTCCGGGGTCCTCCTCAACTCCTTCAGCCGAGACGTGGTTCAGGCGGCCACGACTGACGGTGGTAGCCTTGGCGGCTGGGGTGGAGGGTGCCGGTGCAGGTGCTGAGGGAGCCGGTGCCTTCTGGGACACTCCCTGGAGTAGTGCCCCGGCTGGCCACAAGAGAAGCAAGTGAGCCCCGGTGGTGCAGGTAGTCGAGGTCGAAAACCACCTCCAGCCGCACCCAAGGTCGAAGTAGCTGGGCGAGGCGGAGGTGGCAGGTACCCGGTGGGCTTCGGCGCGAAGGGCGCCTTTGGCACGGCGCTGAAAGGCACGAAGACCTTGCGCTTCTTGCCCTCCGAGGAGGAGGAGCTCTGGTGGTCGGTGGAAGCTGGCCTCTTAGAAGCCTCTAGCTCCTTCCTCCCTTGCTCCATGGTGAGAGCCTGGTTGTAGAGCTCTTGATAGGAGGTAAACTTGAAAGGTAGGAGCTCGTATCGAAGACGAGGTGCAAGCCCCTTGCGGAAGAGGTATTGCTTGTCCTCATCATTCGTCACGTCCCGAGGGGCGTAACGGGAGAGGTGGTTGAACTCCCGTCCATAGGACTGTACGTCCATGCGTCCCTGGGTTAGATCCAGGAACTCCCGCCTCTTGAGCTCGAGGATGGGCTTGGGGATATATGCCGCACGGAAAGCGGTGCGGAACTCCTCCCAAGTGACAACATGGCCCGCGGCAACCATTGCCACGTGGCTCTCCCACCAGGAACCGGCGGCTCCTTCAGAAGGTAGGTGGCGAAGTTGACATGTTCCGCCGTAGGAACGTGGAGAGCGGCAAACTTGCGCTCGATAGCCCGAAGCCAATCATCCGCATCAAGCGGCTCCTTAGCTTCAGAAAAGGTGGGAGGTTGGGACCGCAAGAACTGATTGAGAGTGGTGCAGTCCGTGTTCCTCCTGGCCCCTTGCTGGACCAGCTGCTCGAGCAACTGCTCATTGCGTAGACGGTTTTGTTCGATAGCCATCATAACCTCCGCCATTGAGGGTGGCGGCGGTGGATCAGGGTTGCTATGTTCCCCACGACGGGTAGGAGCCATTCTGAAGAATTGGAACAGCGACAAGTTAGTAACCAATTCTGACAGATAAGATAGATCATTGGTTGCTCCCAGACATAGGCATTTATGAAACAATAAACACCAAAGACAGATTTAGGCAACCACGGTGACATCACGTCATCGAGGCGATATCAAACGGACATAACAGACTCGAGGCATAACTGGACGGTAAGAACCCAACCCCCGAGAACCTAAACATCGACACCAAGCATAACAAAATAGAGGTAAGAATCAGAGTAGAGCGAGTTGGATGAGAAGCAAAAAGAATCCTAAGAAGGTTTTCACCACTCATTTTTAGGTAAAAAAATAGTTTTTACTAGACTCGACATCGACCAATAGAACGGGTTTCCTACAGGCAGTCCTGCTCTGATACCAACTTGTAAACGCCCCGACCCCGATTCTATACAGTGAGGCTATGTAGTTGGCACAACCATCAATGTATAAAACAAAGATCGAGGCTTGTGGAACAGAACTGGCACAAAGCATGACTCTACGACACAAAACATGTAGCAACTCATATAGTGAGAAGAATACAAAATATTACAAGGCAAAAGGATCACAGATCCAACAATTCAACAAGCGGAAGCGGGTAGTGTTGTCTAACAACAAGAAGCAAATATATGGCCTAAGAGGCCTACAATAAACATCATCCCGGCCAGCTTGTTCCATGGTCCCAAGCTGCCACCTGGGAACCCCAGACTAGTAGTCGACGTCAACGAAGAACGCACCTAGTTGCTCGGTGTCGTCCTCCTCCGAAATACAAATACATAGAGGCAGCAAAGAGAGACTGGGTACGAAGTACTCGCAAGTTTAGTAGGGCGATATAGGCCCAATGACTGACGGAGGCTCTAAAGCTGTATATGTAGTTCTTTTGCATAAAGCTAACTTTCATAAACCGAAACATAAAAGACACATGGCATTCGTCTACTCAGAGTATTTTTATAAAGGGGTAAGAGGGTATCATTATCATCTTCGGTTCTCAGCGAACCTTCTTGCACTCTACACCACTCATCTCACACAAAGGCACTCTCTCGACTCCTTCGAGGAAATGAACCTTTATCACACGTTGATTATGCAACCTTTAGCTCCCATATCAATTAGGTTAAAGTTATCTATGAGCTAATCCGCCTTTCCCAAGAGTTTGTCCATAACCGTGGACACGGCTTTTCGAAAAGATTAACCCTGCAGGGGTGTACTATTTTACCCATTGGTACCGTCCGGCTCACCTAGTTGGCCCTCTTCCGAGGAAGGCCGGCGAGCGGGCGCGGTTAAACCTTTACCTCACGTGAGAATATCCAAGAGTCATCTGTGGCCACAGGACAGGTTCAGCGCTCACAGCGCCCTACCCCATAACCACGTCCTAAACACAAATCCTCATCAACATCATTTTTTCCACTCACACGCAAATGGAAAACCGAACTAGAGGACCCTTGGATACGCCCGCATAAGTTATTCGGTCAGTAAGGCGCCCATACACCCACCAATGGCAGCACACTCGGTTCTTGGTTCTAGCTAAAAGCACTCTCAGCCTAGGCGGCAAGAATGAGGCAAAACACCCTCCCCGAGGGCAACTCATCCCAGCCTTTTAGCAAGTTAATTAAGCATCACGATTATCCACCATGCCCGAATCATTCCATCATCATCAACAATTTCGGAATTAATAACGGACATAAAGCATCTATTTAAGCATGGCTAAGAATAGCTAAGCATATGAATACAACAATTCTATCTTTATCTCGGCCAACACTTCAACCCTAGGGTTCATAGGTAGGGATACATGTGATTGGCTCGGGGAAGAACATGCATTCATAGGATATTCTAATATTTACCAAAAGAGACATTTGAATCGCATGCAATATTATGGTGGATAAAATAAGTTTATAAAAACATAGGATGCTAGAATGCCAAGAAGGTTAGGTTATCTCTTGCCTTGCTGCCCGGACGTGTAGTACGGCTCGTCGGAGAGACCCTCGACTCCGGAATCTATCGATACCCAAAAGAGAAAGCGAAGAACACATAAATCACACGATCACAAGGTGCAATGCGCAAACACATGATGACATGTCCAATTGATGCAAAGATATTAACATTTGATTGGTCTAACAATTTAAACGGGGTTCCAAATAATTAGTGCAATTATTTGGAAGCAACCCCATATTTATCTTAATGACCACAATCTTATACATTATCAAATTATTAGAGAGGTGGCTCAAACATGTATGCACATGACAAGAATGGATAGGGTTTGTTATTCCGATCATTTCGGTAATTTATTTGTAATTTTCGGAGTACCGATGAATAAATAGCGAGTTAAATTAATTATTTGAATTTAACCCCTTTTATCAAATTATGAAGAACAACAAATAAGTATTTGTGATCATGATGTGACATTAGCATAGTTGGATAGGCTCGGAATTGCTGATCAGATTGATATATCATTCCCAAGATTTGACTTAGCATTTTAGAAGTTATTAAACATTCACATTTTAACACAGTTTTCCGGAACTTCCGGTAAAGGGGCCGGTACTTCCGGTCTGGCGGTACTACCGGTCCTACTTCCGTTTATGGCTCGAGACATCCAGTACCGAAAAAGGAAGGATAGCCGGTACTTCCGGCGAAGGGTCCGGTAGTTCCGGTGTACCGGTACTGCCGGTGCCACTTCCGCTTAACAACCGAAACGTCCAGTACCGAAGTTGAAAACTGCCGGCTTCCACTTCCGGGCCTACTTCCGCTTAACAGGGGAAAGATCCAGTACCTAAAAACGCTAAGCAGTACTACCGCTTCTACTTCCGGTCAGCGGAAATCGAGCGCGGCGACGGCGGAAACGCGCGCGGTGACCACGCGCGTGTCGTCCACGGGCGCGTCGAGTTGGCGCGTGTGCGGGGGCGCGGGTGCGTGCGTTGGCCGCACCTCGACCAGGGCGACCAACCAGTGGCGGCGCCACCCAAGATGGGTCGCCGGAGCGACGGCATTTCGGCGGCCAGCGGCGAGTGCGAGCCGCCCCACGGCGGCTCGGTGCTAGAGAGGGGGAGGAGGCGAGCGACGGCGCGCAGAGGGTGAGTGGCTCACTAGCAACTCGACGACCGCGACGGCGGGGTGCGGGGAGGTCGAGGGCGGCCGCGATTGAGCTCGATGCGCGGCGGCCGGAGGCGGAGGAGAACGAGCGGCGACGGCGATTTGGGGCGGCTCCGGCCGATTCCTCCGGCGGAGAGGGAGAGGGCGACGGGGCGGAGCTGGCGGTGGCTTCAATTCGAGCTGGGGCGGCCGGGGTCGACGGCGGTGTGCACGGCGGCCACGGCGGCGACGGGGAACAGCAGGGCACGATTTAGGGTTAGGGTTCGGGCTCTGCGCGTGGGGAAAACGGACGAGGGGAGAGAGGGGGAGCAGGTGCGGCCAGTGGGGGTCACTTAACCCTAGGGTGCACTGCAGCACGCGGGGAGGCAGGTGAGGGCGTGCGGGCGGCCATGGCGACAGTGCACGCCACTGTCGCCACACAGGACGACGGGGCATCGGTACTTCCGGTCCAGAGACCGGTAGTTCCGGTGGCCAGAGATAAAACAGCAAGGCCCTTTCTATTTGGATAGCACAACAATTCCAGGAAAATATACAAAAATTCTGGGAACCTCTCCACAGGATAAACTAGCTCAACAAACATTTACTTGGGCCCTTGAGCATCATGACATGGTTTACCAATAGCCAAGGCTAAGAACCACAATTTGGAGTTTGAAGTTGAAGACACATTGGAGCCCAACCATTTGGTTCCTTTGCAAAAGAGTGAACTTGGAGAACTTGTTGGACCATAAGGTCACCTGTCATGTTAAAGTTTACACCATAGTTTGCATTTCCAAAGAAGTAAGGGTTTTGGGAAGTTTTGACTTCCCTCATAGCATTGTTTTCCCATTTGTGGTTTTATTCACATAAGCAAATTAAAGGTATGCCATGATGCAAACAAGAATGCAAAAGTGGAAAAATTCTTCGTATTTTTCATTTCCAAGCTAGGGCTGTTACAAATCACCCTCGAGGAAATGAACCTTCAATCATATGTTTTCAAGTTTTATTAGGTTCATGTTTTCTATGATCTTATCCTCCATTCCGAAGTTTGTCCATAACCGTGGACACGGCTTTTCGAAAAGATTAAACCCTGCAGAGGTGTACTATTTTAACCATCGGTACCATCCGGCTACTTGCCTGATCATTAGCTCTCTTCCTTGGAGAACCGGCAGAGTGGGCGCCGTTAAACCTTTACCTTGCATGAGACTAACCCAAGGATCATCAGTATGTAGAAGAACAGGTTCAGTGCCTGCAACACCCTGCCCCGCCGCCACGTCCTAAACACCACCGTCCTCATCAAGCCTTTTTCCACCTCCAACTCACATGCAAATGGAAAGCTCAAACTAGAGGACCCTTGGCTAGCCCCTCACAAGTTAGTCAGTTAGTAAGGATTCCATATATCCCACCGATGGGAGCACGCTCGGTCTTGGTTCAAGATATAAGCACTCGCACCTAGGCGGCAAGAATGAGGCAAAACACCATCACCCCGATGGCAACTCATCAAAGCCTTTAAGCATTTTATTAAGTACCACAAGTTTCCACATCATCCAAACATCCCAACATCTTTTCAACACTGAAATAATCACCGGACGACTAAGCATTCGACTAAGCACGGATAAGCATACATATAGCAGATATGAATAACTCAGGCCAACATATCAAACCTATGGTTAATAGGAAGGAAACATGTAATGGTGTAGCGAACATAATGCAACTAATAGGATGCTCTAGCCATCGACCAAAATTGACTCTAGAATCGATTGCAATATTATGGTGGATAAAATACTTGTGGAAAACAATAGGATGAGAGATGCTAGAGTGGGGGGTTACTCTTGGCTTGCTGATGCGGCAGGTAGCACTGATCATCAAGGTATTATGGTGGAACCTCGACTCCTGGGTCTACCGATGCGCAAACAAGGTGCAATGCACATTCATGGTGACATGTCAACTTTATGCACTGATATTAACATAAAATTTAGTTAATACTTTCAATGGGGTGCCAAATTAATTAGTGCAATTATTTGGAAACAAACCCCATGTTTAAATTTAATGTCCACGTTGCTTATGAAATATTTCAGTACTAAAAAGTGGTTTAAATATGCATGGAAATATTAATTTTCTTAGCATTTTGGTATATTAAACACTATTTTCTGAGCAAGTATGAATATTCTATGAATTCCAAAGTTGGTTTTAATTTCTGCCATTTTAGCAGATTAAATCACTAGCAATATAAATGCGTACTCATTTTTGGAAATTGGTGTTACCAGGTAGGTTATTACTTTCTGAACAATTTGATAGGTCATTCATAATTTTTGGTTAAATATTTCTCAAGATATGAATTTTACAAAATTATTACATTCTGCCATTTTAGTTGTTTTAAATAAACATCAATAAAAACTATTTATTTGCTGAACCTTTTTATACAAACATCATTAAATTTATACAAACAGATAGATCTTAATTTGTTGAACATTTTTATACCTTATTTGTAATTTTTGGATCAATCTTCGAGAAGTTATGAATTTTACAAGTTCATTTGATTTTCTGTTTGAAATTTAAATCCACAGAAAGCTGGCAGAAACGTTTTTCACCGGGCCGGGTCTTTGCCCGCCAGGCTAACAGTCAGTGACTGGTGGGACCAAGCCACGTAGGCATTCATGTCGGCGAGCCGGTCCATGGCTGGTTTGACCGAGGCACTAGTAGGAAAAGGCTTATAACCGTCAGGCTACCGCTGACGAAACTGTGTTCGCTAGCGGTACCTGGGTACCGCTGGAGAACACGTATATGAGTTCGCTAGCGGTAGTTTGCCAGCCCAGGCCCAAGTTTACCGCTGCCGAACTGGTATACGCGATCGCCAGCGGTACCGAGGCCGTCCCCGCCAACCGCCTGGCTCTCTCCCTTTGCACATGCATACGCTGCAATGCTCTCTCTCTCTCCACATGCATGGGCAGCTCATCGATCCATCCATCTGACGATTACTAGTGCTTAAAATAAACACACAATCCGATCCGTGTGCTCCAATATGCTGCAATCTAATTGGTCCAGCTAGCTAGCATGCCCGCACCGCTCTCTCTCTTTTGCACATGCATGCGCGCAGCTCATCATCTATTGAATAAAAAAATTGTCGTGCCCATTGCTTGATAGAGTCGCAGACACTAGTACGCGTGCGCAGCCACCCCACCATGGACGCGGCCACCTCGATGACGCTGCGCGCTCTACGGCCGGGGCTCTGCTCGCCGCGGCTTTCCTCTACGTCGCTGCCCTCCGGCGTCGTCGTGGCGGCCGGCGCGGTGGTAATACGGGTAGTAGCCCCTCGCTCGAACGCCGTCGCGACCCAAGCCGAGCGCGAGACGCCGGAAATGGAGAATCCGAACGGGAAGAAAAAGAGGAAGCGAAGCGGCGGCTGCCTCCTTCGACCGCGACGTCTTCCAAATCCTCCTCGCCGCCTTCCCGGCAACCATTGGTTCGAACCAACGCGCCTACTCCACCACCACCTCCTGCGCCGCCGCCGCACGCCTCCTGCGCCGCCTTCTTTCCTACTTGCCCCCGGTGCCGCCGCTCTCCCCTCTCCCTACATCTCTCGTCGCGCTCCTACCCCTCGTCCTCTCCTCCAGGTACCAAGCCCGCGAGTACCTAGAGGATCGACGAGATTCAGAGCTCACGGGAGTGCAGATCGACGCCAGCCTCCCCGGCCACGAGGCTCCGTCGGCAAGTCGCCGCCGCCGGTCTCCCCACCGGACCAGCAAGTGCCTGCTCTGCCCCTGCTCCTTCTCTCCGCTGGCGCGCGAGACCCGGTGCGAGGGCACAGCGACGCAGATGTTCCCGAACGCCGCCGCCAGAGACCACGTCGCGCGTGGGGGCGTATTTAAAAAAAACGTGAAAACCATACCAATGGCGCACATATATTGTTGTTCGCCATCCGTAATCTGCCTTCCCGCTGGCGTCTGTTCGCCGGTGGTAACATGTTCGCCAGCGATAGCATATTTAGGTTCGTCAGTAATAGGCATTTTCCTACTACGATGCGCAGACCGGCGCGCGCGCACGCGGTCACCTTCGTCGATGGCTAGCACGGATCCGGCGACGGAGGTCGAACGGGGCGTGCAAACGGACGCATTCTATGTGTAGTTCTACGGCGAACTAACCGAGGGCGGCGCTGCTATCTAGAGGTCACCGGAGTGACGCGCACGATGGCGACAAGCGGCGGCCGACGGCAAGCTATGACAACACGGCGAAACAAAAAAGCGAGAGCGGGGAGGAGAGGATGTCCTAGAGGACGACGTGCTCACCCTCGACGCGTGCGGTGGCTCGGCGAGATCAGAGAAGGTCGAGGACGGCGGCAATGGCTCGGTGGAGCGTCGGTCAGAGAGTCAGCCTACTGGGTTATATTTCGGTTTATCTCCAGTCTGACCGTCCACGATGTTCATGTTGTTCACGATGCTACCGCTACGACTGCGGGGGAGTGTTACAATATATTGCGTTATGAAAAGATATGGTAGAGGTAGGATTAGTTCCTTGCCTTGTACTCCAAGTCAGTCCCTTGTACGCCTATATATACTCGCCCATGAGGCTCAATAATATATCCAACATATTACGCCAATCTCTCCCGTTCTTCATGGTATCAGACTAAAACCGATCCAAACCCTAGCCGCCACTCCTTCCGTGCCGCGCCACCCCCGGGGAGGTCGATCTCCATGATCTCCACCGGCGGCTGCACAACCCGTACCTAGGGCTCATCTGCTGATCGGCTTCCCTAGACAGTCTTTTCCTGATCCGTTGATTGGGGTTTTCTCTCTCCGCCGGTCGCTCGACCGATGTTTTCTTTTTTGGTTTGCCGATCATAGATCGGATTGCGTCGCCCACCGCCTATCGTCTTCGCGCGCCTCTACTGCGACAACGGCATCGACCCTGCACCGTCCAGCTCCTCTACGCCGGTCATCGCGTCCGCTTGGCAGGTCGCTGCACCTGCCTCGCCAGGCAGCCGCGGCTGACTCGCCAGTGTGAATCCGTACCGGCCGGCTCCTCCACGCTGGCTATCGCGGCTGACTCGTTGGCCCCGACTCCGCCTCGATCGGCTAATCTTCATCACCGGTTCATCTTCACCGTCATCACTGGGACTTCACCGACAACTTCGCCATTGACCCGATCTGCGCGTCGTCGTCCCCGCATGGTGCATACAGCGCACGTTGGTCTGATCAACCGATCGCGCGCCTCTCTACGCCATGCAAGTCCCCGAGCACGTGCCGACCACCGATCGACCAACGGACTGCCGCTGCGTCGCCCCTTCGGGCCGCAGCGCCGCCGCCTTTGGTCCACGATACCGGCTGCCAACGCGCCTTCCAGGTGTACATGCCGCAGGCGGCCTCTCGCCGTCGCATCGACTCGCGCCCTGCTGCTACGCCGCTCCCTCGGGCCGTAGCGTCGCTGCAAGTGGTCGTCTTCGCTGTCCGTGCGCCCCGACTTTCTTGGCTTCCACCGCGCCACCCTTATGGTGCGGGTCGCCACCGTGTCCATGCAAGGTCTTCGTCACGTCGTCAGGTTCATCCTCGCACCTCGTCCTCGACAGCTTGAACTGCGTCTTCTCCGGCATCAGCATCCTCGACGACTGCCTTGTCACGTCTCCGTCATTCTCCACGCGGACTATGCTAACACGGCTTCATGTGCAGTACCTCGACACCGGCATCCCCTACCACGACATCGACCACGGCGACCCCTCACACGGTGTCGCGTGTCAAAACGCGGACACCGAAGATCTCAATGTGCTCCCCTGTCGTTGTTCGGTAGTGGGCACTGGGGATCACCTGCGTTGCCTCTGCTAAACCCGTTGTCATCGACGATGTCGATGTTGATGTGGACGTGACACGAGAAGAAAGGCACACCGAGAGATTTGCCCAGGTTCAGGCCATCCGGGGATGAAGCCCTACGTATTGCATGTCTGATCTATTATTGATGTGACGGTGGTGATTGAGTACAAGTGAATGAATATCTCTCTTTCCCTCGGTTGGCTCTCCTTCCCTAGGTTGGCTCTCCTTCCCGGGGACTACCTCTCTTCTCTCTCTTTTCTATATGCTTCTTGCCTTCTCTCGAATCTAATGCCTGAGGTTGTGATACGTCTCCAACGTATCTATAATTTCTTATGATCCATGCTTGTTTTCATACCATTTGCTACATGTTTTGTTTACATCTTATAGCATTTTTATGCATTTTCTGGAACTAACCTATTAACAAGATGCCACAGTGCCAGTTCCTGTTTTCTGCTGTTTTCCCGTTTCAGAAAAGTACTTAAGGAAATATTCTCGGAATTGGACGGGACAAAAAGCAGCAGTCTTATAATTCAATGGACTACACGGAGCCTGAAGGAGAGGACCTGGAGGGCCGTGGGCCGGCCACACCATAGGGTGGCGCGGGACCCATGCCTGTCGCGCCACCAGGTGGTGTGGGGCCCACGGGAGCCCTCCGACGCCGCCCTTTCGCCTATATATTGCCCCCGACGCATAAAACCTAGACGGACCCCGTCATATTCCAAAGAAACATCTGCAGCGCCGCCGCCATCGCCGACAAGTTTCGGGGGACAGAAGTCTCTGTTCCGGCACCCTGCCGGGACGAGGAAGTGCCCCCGGAGCCATCTCCATCGACTCCACCACCATCTTCATCGCCGTTGCTGACTCCCATGATGAGGAGGGAGTAGTTCTCCCTCGGGGCTGAGGGCCGTACCGGTAGCCATGTGGTCTATATCTCTCTCTCTCCCATGATGTGATCTATATGTGATCATGAGCTTTGCAATCTAGATGTTGTTATGTTACTCAAGTGGGCTTTATTTATGTGATCTCCGGAGACTCCTTGTCCCACGTGTGTAAAGGTGACAGTGTGTGCACCATGTGGGTCTTTAGGCTATATTTCACAAGATACTTGTTCACTGATTTATTATTTGAGTTGGATGTCTCTATGAAATTGTGGTGTGTTAGTACCTCCTATGAATGCTCATGGTCCAGTGTGGGGTATTCATTAGTACTTGGGAATATATGTTTGAGGCGTGCTTTTGCATTCCTACACAATGAATTAGTGTTCGTTATCCAGCCGGAGAATACTTCGGAGTAGTATATTGAAGTGCTTATATTTATATTCAATTATGATTGCATTGTTGAGAGTGACCACTGGTGAAAGTATGATCCCTAGGCCTTGTTTCTAAGCATTGAAACACCGTTTACAACAAGTTCTGCTACATGTTTGCTTGCTGCCATTTTTATTTCAGATTGCAATTACTACTTATAATCATCCATATTACTTGTATTTCACTATCTCTTCGCCGAACTAGTGCACCTATACATCTGACAAGTGTATTGGGTGTGTTGGGGACACAAGAGACTTTTTGTATTGTGATTGCAGGGTTGCTTGAGAGGGATACCTTTGACCTCTACCTCCCTGAGTTCGATAAACCTTGGGTGATTCACTTAAGGGAAACTTGCTGCTGTTCTACAAACCTCTGCTCTTGGAGGCCCAACACTGTCTACAAGAATAGAAGCGTGTGTAGACATCAGGTTGCCAACTGTCTGTGGCCTCTCGTCCCGTGTCTCTTCATTCCGTCGAAGGTGGACCTCCTTTTATATCGCTGGCGCCCTTTGCCAGCTCAGGCGCCTGCATGGGTGACACCTTGTGGGGATGATGCCACCTCGAGGGACGTGTGTCACTACCTGGGGGCAGCCGATTGCCAGCTTGTCTTCACGCTTTCCAAGTGTCGGACCACCCCTGAACTGGGCGCCTGAGGCATCTGGCTGGCTCCTGCCTAGCCGACCACCCTACTGGCCAGACAGTCAGGCTGCAGGTGGTGTTGCGCCAAGTGCCGTCTTGTCGCCTGCTTCTTCTCCCGGGCGAAGCCCCCGGGCGAGGCCGCTTCCTCACTCCCTCCTGCGGGGCTTTCGGGAGTCTGGATATCTTGTAGCGGCCCACACTTTCTCCGATCGTGACACCCCCGGGGGGCGGGTTGTCGAAAGTAGCCCCCGGGCGTGGCCCAGCATCAGCGACTCCTCGGCTGCCGAGTCACGCCTTATCAAAGTGTGGGCCGCCTGGAAGATCCAGCTTGCTGCGCCCGGGCTGAGACCTCACCAGCTTCCTCTATAGTCCACGCATCCGCGTCATGACGACGTCCACGACGCTCCCGCTACGACTGCGCGGGGGGGGGGGGGGTGTCAGCCTACCGGGTTATAATATTTTGGTTTATCTCCAGTCCGCCGTCCACGACGTTCATGTTGTTCACGAAGCTACCGCTACGACTGCGGGGGAGTGTTAGAGTATATTAAGTTATGAAAAAGATATGGTAGAGATAGGATTAGTTCCTTGTCTTGTACTCCAAGTCTTTCCCTTGTACGCATATATATACTCGCCCATGAGGCTCAAAAATATATCCAACATATTACGCCAATGTCTCCCATTCTACGCGGAGAGGATGAAGACAAGGATGACGGTGATGAATCCGGGCTCCCCTGCATGATTCCTTGGACGAGGACGAAGAGGGACGCAAGGCGGTCCTTTTGCCCCACTCCGATTTGCTCTGCGATTTCCCTAGCGGCTGTGAAGTGACGGCGAGCTCGGGCTAGGACACGGCCATGGCAGAGGAGGAAGGGGAGAGAGGGAGGCAGGTGAGCGATTGAGTGAGGGAAGAGAGAGGCCAGGACCTCGGTGGTGTTCTTATTCATCGAGGCGCAGTACGACGGCGGTCAGTCGAGTACGGCGGCGGTCGAACATGTACGATGGCGAGCAAGATGTTGCGGGCGAGGCCGCGCAGTCGCTACAGAGAAGGGAACCCACTGGCAGGTGGGTCCCACTCTCCGCATCTTTTCCTCTTCTCCAAAATTTCTGCTTAAAATATTTCTTTCGAAACCAGGAGTTTTTACTATTGATTTGAGTCACTTAGACAAGCCCACAAATTATCTAAAAATTCGGGGAGGCTCATAATAATACAAATAAGCTCCCCATATTTTTATTTGGATTTTTTGAATTGTTATGGATTGGTTTTAAAATTCAGAATTGGTTCACAACCGATTTGATGTCTTCCTTTTATTATTTTGCTTGGCAAATAATTTGTTTTTATCCGTTGAACTCTTGGAACTTCCTGGAAAAATATAATAACTACCAATAACTGGAATCGTGGAATAAATAATATTTCATGTTAAACATTTTAATCATGGATGCCATGATGCGAGATGAAATGCAAAAGTGAAAATTTGGTTCAAATTTTACAGTACCAAAGTAGGGCTGTTACAATGTTCCCCGAACACGACGACCTCACCGACGATCAGAGAAGGCGCGACCTCATTGCCGGCACCGTGCCATTGGATGTTGGAGGAGATAAGGCCCATAGCTTCATACTGCTTCAATGTGGCATGGGACAGAGTAGATGTGTCCTAGTTGGCGGAGATGGTGGAGCGCTTCGAGGAGGCTGCCGTGGTGGTGGCTACGATGGCTACGATGACGATGGAGTCGAGGGCTTTGCTGGAGGTGGCAACGGCCTTGGATTTCCTAGGTCCCATGGTAGTGTGTGCGTGTGCGTGTGAACGTGCGTACTTATAAGGGGATAAGGAAAACCCTAGAGAATAACGGCGCCGCTGTATTCGCAAGAATATCTAGGAGGTCGCAGTAATATCGCCAGTCAAAGATACGCAGAAGATGAGGCATCAAGCGACCACGGTCAACAGATAACACATGCAAAAAATGGAAATAATATTAAAATAATTCAAAGGCCGACTTGTTGCAAGGACGAGTCCTTTGGAATTATGGAAAAGGGGCTTCTCTATCTTAGCCGACTCGTAAGAAGTCATAGATGAACGGGCCGATTACTTCAGTAAAAGTAGAGGTCAAGATTGGCGGGCTTCAGTAAGGCAAAAGAGGGAAGTCATTTCACAAGTTCATTGTCTATATGCAGGAATTCATCTAGGAGAAGCAACTAGCGACTTTCGGATTACAAACTCCATTCAAGAAGCCAGATAAAGGAGTTGGAAGAATACGCAAATATGCAGCCAAGATAAATTTGGGGGGTACTGTTGGGGGGATACTTTCTGAGTAGGCCCATGTAGCCGGAAAGTGGACCCGCCAAGACCATGAAGTCCCAAGCCGGGTTATAGTTCAAGCAACATGGGCTAGGCTAGGACAAGCCGGCAAACTCGCCACGAGTTAGCTGAAGAAGAAGGACACGACAAGACAGGAGTCCAAATACAAGTCGGAGTACCAACTTAGAAGGCAATGACCTAGAGTAGGGCTCCATATTCATGTGTAACTCGGCATCGTTTGTACGTCCAAGGACCCGGTAGACTTTATAAGGTGGGTCCTGGACCTTAGATCGATAAGCTCTCAAGTCCCATAGTCGCCGATACTCGAGTTAGCGAGATCGAGGCTTGTAATCGATATGAACATCATCAATAAGAAAACAAGCAGGAAGTAGGTCTTTACTTCCATTGAGAGGGGCCGAATCTGAGTAAATCCTTTGTCCCTCATCGAGTAAGACAAGCTCCTCTACTCCAGATCGCAATGGCCCCACAACTTAGCTTCCCGTAAGAAGTACTTGCCATGACAACCCCATGACAGGAGATCTGTCAGATGCTTGTCTTCATTGATCCGGTTGCAGTCTTGTGTTCCGAAAGGCTCCGCCGGTGAACTCCACTAGGCGTTTCATGCCTGGAGATTGCTGGATCGGGTGGGATTCGGTCATGCGCACCCATGCTTTTCTCTGACCGTTTGGTTTCAGAGGGACCGCTTCGAAGCTCTGCTGGTTGTTAATATTGTCGGGACTATGGGAACCGGGGTCCCCTATTCCAGCTGTCAGCGGCCCGAACGCTTCGCGCCGTTACAACAAATACCTCGTGAGGGACGCCGCTCCCGCGAGGGTCAAGACCGAAGGACCATACCAAGCCCGCCTCGCGAGGCATTTGAACAAAGGCCTCTCTGTGGCTACCCCGTGGAGGGAGGAGATGACGCCAAAAGGACACAGCAGAGCTATGTACGGGGCGGTCTACCCATTTTGGTGATTAAAGACTGGGACGGTGCAAGACCGGACCAAGGACGAGAGGACTCTTCCCTCTCTGATGCTTAAAGCTCCCGTCGAGGGACCCATTCTGGAGGACGACGTCAGCAAGCCACGCACCGCCCTTTGTCTTCTCTTGGCCAATTGTGGTTGCCCTTCCCGCCAAGAGGAAGAGGCCCGGGTCACTATAAAAGTAGGATCACTGCCTCCATTGCAAAAGCAAGAAGAGAGGAGGACGAGGAGAGCTCGAACACCTCACGGTTCGAGACTCCAACAATCAACACCCGTGAAATAACCAGACTAGTAGGAGTAGGGTTTTAC
This sequence comes from Puccinellia tenuiflora, assembly GCA_012064385.1. Classification (NCBI taxonomy): domain Eukaryota; kingdom Viridiplantae; phylum Streptophyta; class Magnoliopsida; order Poales; family Poaceae; genus Puccinellia; species Puccinellia tenuiflora. The sequence goes on along the minus strand of QRDG01002465.1, from coordinate 1,410,364 downwards.
ACCGCAATGGTGGCCTGAACCTGGGTAAACCCCGTGTGTGTATTCTTGTCGTGCTCGCTCAGACCCTAGCGAAGATCTCGTCAGTAGGCCAGCTCTCAACACCGTGGAAGAACATAGGTCCATCGGAACCCAAGAATCCGACATTTGGCGCGCCAGTTAGGGGTTGAGGCTCGCTCTTCCTCGGCATATCTCGCTGTTCCTCGACAGATCTCCTCGCACCACCCCTGTTGGTGGAGCGCGGTCGTGGCACCGCCGCCGCGGGACCCGCATCTCCATCCTTTCTGGCAGCGCAGCCTGCGCTGCCACCGCCGCCTCCTTCTCGGCGACCGTGAGCTCCTCGCGTAGCAACGAGTGCTCTCACCACTCCAATCTCTGCCGAAGGGCCGCGTTGGTCTAACGACCGCACCCCCCAGGCCCACCATGGCGCCTGCGGCGGTCCAGATCCCAGCAGGGACTCTCTTTCGTTGGCCCGGGGGCTTTGCGTGAGGACACTCCTCAAGCAGACTCTCGACAGAGGAAGCCTGTTCGGGGGCTACTCTCGCTGCTGTTCACGCGGCTCGAGAACCCGGCGCCGTCATCATCGTTAACAACAAGTCGAAGCATCAAGTCAAGAAGAACAAGTTCATAAAGCAAGAAGCAAAGTGTCCTTTTCATTAAGTTCAATCACATTACAACACGCCTCCGGCGCCGATTTACAACAAAAAAAAATACAAGGGCGTCGTGAGGAGACTCTGGCTTCGGCCGCTACCGTCAACGGCTGGGATGACCCCCAGTCTTTCTTCCCGACAGGGGAGGACCCCGCAGAGGACCCTGAAGATAAAGACCTGCCGTCACATCCCAATATTTGTAACCAGAGAAAACCTATTTATGAGGAGTGAAAATTTCAGAACCAACAAAAACTTTTCTATTATTTCATGTGATGACTATTTTGTCTTCTATTATTGCAAGTGATGCTTGCTTGATGTTTTAATTGTTTGCCTAGTTAAATATCTATAAAACAATCAGTAACTTAACAAGGCACAAATAACCAATCTTAGTGACCTTAACTAAATCAAAAATTGGAATGTGACCTAAAGATAAAATAAAAACCCCTAACTACCCGAAACCCAAATTTCTTTCTCCCTAGCCTTTCCCTTCTATACTAAATTATTTTAAGAGAAATAATTATTTAATGCAAACACCAGAGGGGAGATGATTTAACCCCCTACCTCATCATTGTTTCACTTCCCGAAATTATTTTCCTAAAATGAAAATTTATTTAAATAACTTAAATTCATTTCTCACTTTAATTTGGAAATAAAGGAAACCCTATTTTATTCTTCACCAAAAATTCAGGAAAATTAGGGGAGACTTCTAGCACCTTTCTAAACCCAAAGGTAAGCTTAACTTACTTAAAACAAATTAAAAAGTTCAAGTAGGCATTCTGCCGAACACCCTATGGGCACAGGTGAACACTTTTCGAAACTGAATTCAAAACCCTGGTAAAACGGAAACAACTTCCCCTAGTGATGAGGAGTGGACTCGGCAAATCCCAAGGTTGTGTACCCCGGGTTGATTGAGGGGGAGAGAGTATGAACGTTGGTGGCTGTGACGGCTAACAGGGGGCGAGTTTTACCCAGGTTCGGCCCCTCGAGGTGAGGTAAAGACCTACTCCTGCTTGTCTGGAATTATCGAGGTGGCTACAATGGCGAGATGGAAATCTCGCTAGGGTTTGCTTGTGTGTTGCCTGACCTAGATGACGCACCCTCCTGGCCTTTATATCACAGGCCAGGTCTCGGGTGGACGGTGCGGATTGCACATTACAGAATAAGGAAAGTTATCACCGGCCTAACCGGCTACTTGGGCCACACGGTACACTTCATGGGCTTCAATGGGCTTCCCTTGGCGTGACCCAGGTACCACCACCGTGGGGTACCCGGAAGGTATCCCCACGACAGTAGCCCCCGAGTGCTTAGTCGAATCGCAGAGTCGAGTAAAGGACTCCTTCCTCCGGGCACGCCACCTGGTTCCTTTACAAGTCAAACTTCGGCTGCAATCGTCTTGAATAATCGGGTGTGCCTAATGATCTTCTTGATTCGCCAACTTTCGACTGCCGTTGTCCTTAGTCATCGGGTGCGCGAACAGCGCTCCCGATGGGAGTAGCCCCCGAGATTAAGCTGAATTGCCTGCAATTGAGGTTAAACTCAATTTTTCTTCAGTCGAAAAGTCCGCTCCCGATGGGAGTAAAAAGATGACTCGAAATGCCCGAGTCAAAACTGGCCTTGCTCGACTTACTTTGTACTCAACCTTGATGGCCTACTAAATTGACTTAAACTCAGCTCTGAAAGCTTACTTGTTGTTCATCCACTCGAATGATGAATTCGGGTGTCATCGGCTTTGTAAAGCTTACTGCGTAAGTTTGCTCAGCTCATGGAGCTTACCGTATTTGTCTGGCACTCGAACGCGTTTGTCGAGTCGACTCAGCTCTCAGAGCTTACTGTATCCTTGTTGCACTCGAAAGATCTGTCCGGGTGCTCCATCAGCCCGTTGGCTTACTTGATACGCCTCCGCTGATGACGTCAGGGCTGACGTTTTCGGCGTGCTCTGCATCCGATGGGACGTAACAGAGTGGTCCCAGTGTCAGTATTGACTGTTCTGACCGTTGGGCGCGAAATTTTTGTGGTATGATGATGGCGCCTCGATTCCCGCGCGTAGTGGGCGGCCTGGCCGGCGACGGTTGCTATCTCCGCGCGACACGTGGACGGCCGGATGTTGCCTCGAATTGCCGCTTCGTGGAGGACGGCCAGGATGAATTGATCCCGCGGTATATAATTTTCACCGCGGTGGGGAACAGTTCATCCATCCCCATTTCGCCGTCGTCTCCCTTGCTTCCTCCTCCATTGCTTCCCTTGCGCCCGATTCTCCAAAGCTTTCTCCACTTTCCCTAGCGAAGATGGGCTTGAAGAGGGCGAAGACCACCGAGGGCACCGCCGCCGCTGCCGACGCGGGCATGAAGAAGGTGGAAGGCGACTGGGTGAAGTCGTCGGTGAAGAAAGCCGATCTGGAGAGCCTCCACGCGCAGGGGCTGCTGCCGCCGGCGGACCAGGCGGCCGTGCGCGCTCCGGGAAAAGAGGTACTCCCCTCCCCTCGCGATGGGGAACGCGTTTGCTTCGTGGAGTTCCTTCCACGGGGTTTCGGGTTCCCCATCCACGATTTTGTTCGTGGTCTCATGTACGCTTATGGGATTCAGATTCACGATCTGACTCCCAACAGCGTCTTGAGCATCGCGAGCTTTATCGTGCTCTGCGAGTGCTTTTTGGGAATCTCTCCCAACTGGCTTCTCTGGAAGTCTCTATTCCTCGTTCGCAAGAACATTGGAAAGTCGAAGCAACTCTACCCAGTCGGCGGCTTCAACATTCAAGTGCGTGGCGACACCACGTTCTTCCAGATGAAGAAATCTGACTCCGTCCAGAATTGGCGGAGGAAGTGGTTCTACGTCAGGTGCGACCAGGAAGGCCTTCCCGACTTCGCGGCTGACCGCGCGTTGCAGAAGACGAAGGCGTGGACGCACCCGCTGTCAAAGGAAGACAGGGAGGCGACCAAACCGCTGCTGGCACTCCTCCGCGATCTTCTGAAGACCCTTGGTCGCGAGTCGGGTGGGGTGTACCTCATCGCCACCTTCTTCAGGCTCCGAGTGCAGCCACTCCGCTGCCGCGATCAGCCAATGTGGGCGCGTGCATCCGGCGATGAACTTGATGATGAAGGAGTCGATTCGAAGGTGAGGAGCATCACCAGCCTCCGAGCCGCAGACACATGCAGCGTCAAGTGCCCGGTGCAGCCATATGGCCTCGACAATCCTGTGCCTGAGGTAGGTGTCTTGAACCTTGCTCGTCTTCGGTGTTCTTCAGTCGAATCTTATTGCTTGACTCGAACTTTTTGACAGGGCCGTTCCAGCTTTGTTAGCCTTCCTCCACTGATGGAGAACGGTCCTCACGAAGAGGCAGAAATCTTGAAGGAGGATGAGGATGATGACGATGAACTTCATTCCGCCAACTCTCCGAGCGAGGAGGTGGAAGAGGATGATGAAGACGAAGAGCCGCTGCACAAGCGACAAAGGCGAAGAATTGGCGAGTCTGCTTCGGCTTCGTCACCCGCAAAGCAGGTGGAGGTGGAGGACGTGGACGAGGCGAGCGAGTCGTCCTCGGGTGCCAGGTACGCGAGCGACCCGACGGAGCCGTTGGCCGCGCCTCCCCTTAGCTCTGCGCCGCCGGCTAGGTTCGCGAGATTGCCCTCCGTCTCCGTGGAGAGCGATGATGATCAGGACGTCACCAGGTTAGTCTTTCAGTCATCATCTTGCTTTGTCGAGTGCCCTTTTTGCCTTTGCGAGTTTTTGAATTGAATTATCCTGTTACAGCAACCGCACTGGTGCTGCCGGTTCTTCGCCTCCAGAGACGGAGCATACTTCTGCTCCCGTGCTCGAGCGCACCGTGAAGGCGACCGAAGAAGAGCCGCAGGCGGGTGGCACGTCGATCTTGAAGGCTTCGACCTCCTCCATGCCAGAGAAGACTGCTGATGCGACCTCGGTGGACGCCGGATTGCTTGAGCATGTAAGTTTTTCTTGACTCAGTCTTCAAGATCTGTATCGGGTGCGCGAACAGCGCTCCCGATGGGAGTAGCCCCCGAAGATGTGCGTGACTAGAATAGTCGGGCACAGATTGATATCTTGTTCTGTGCACAGCCGTTTTGTCGCCAACTGCTGGAGGGAGCCAAGGCCTTTTTGGGGATGGAGAAGGAGAAGAACCGACTCCACGCTGCTTTGGAGCAAGCTAACAGTAAGTACTAACCCTTGTGTTCGAGTGGTGCTGCGACTGTCTTCATTATTGACTGCTCCGGTGATCCACAGGCGAGAAGGAGAGCCTAGCGAAGCGGGTCGCGGAGCTGGAGAGATCCCTGGGTGCGGCTCAAAAGCATGAGCAAACCCGGGGTGATCGAGAGAAGACCCAGGTTGAGCGATTGCTCACACTCGCCAAAGCAATTGGAGGTAAATATCTCGGCTCATTGCCTACTTTGTCTTGTGTCGCTTTCTGATTTCTTACAAGTTTGGTCCTCTCTTCGTTGTTCAGAGCCGTGCGGAGGCGCTCCTCCGGAAGATACCTCCAGTGAGAATCTCGACCTGGAGAAAGCTGTTGGCTTTGTTGACCGCGCCTACGCGTATGCTTCGGCTGCGCTGCAGCAATCGTCGGCGGCGCTGCAGAAGTCGAAGGATGCCCTGGCGAGTGTGCACCGGAGCATCTTCCCCGAGCAGCCATCGCCGGTCGATGTCGATGCGCTTGCGGCTCCGTTTGAAGGCGAAGCGACCACCCTGGCGGACTTCACGCGTGCTCAGACGGTACGCGGCTCAGAGCTTACTTTCCAGCTCCTACTTGGTCACCGAGTCGCAGGTGACTTTGAGAAGGTTGTCAGCGACTTCCCTCGGAGGCCTGATGGCAAAACCGCTTCCCTCAGCGGTGTGAAGGTGCAGGCGAGTCAGCTGGCTGAGAGGTTAATAGCCACCTTCGAGAGGAAGATCGCCAAGGCTAAGGAGTTGGCTGCTAGGAAGAAACGCTGTCAGTCAGAGTCTGCAATGTAGTTTCCTTTGTTGTAGGGTTCTTCTTTTGGTTTTAGCCTGTAATGAACCATATAGTTTGCGGGTCTTCTGGCCGCGGACAAGCTGATTCTGAAATGTGAATATGTGCCTTCGAGTCTTTTGTCATACTTTCTTCTAGAACGTGCTTTTTTCCTTGCTTGACACTGTCGAACTTGGCAGCCTGAGATGGGTGAGACTCCCGAGGTTGCTGGGGCCGCTGGTGTGGGTGAGGACGAGGACACTTCTTCGGCTGCACCCACTCGCCCTCGTCGTCAAGCTCCTCCGGCCCATGCGCGGAGCGCCAATGACCAACGAGTGTTCACCTACATGAGGAATAAGATTGTTGAACTTGAGTCGAAGGTGAGGACCGCCAAGTTGGAGTTGGAGCGCTTGAAGTCACGGCCTGCTGCGCCGTTCTCACAGCGCGAGGAATTCCTTCTTGGCCAGATAGACCTGATCAGTCGACAACTGCAAGGTTGGTCTTCTGACGCTTTGCTCTTGTTTCTTTATGTTTGCACTGTTCTAAGTGCTGGGTCTTCATGCAGATGTGAATGCTGACCGGAAGGCCGAGCAGGGTCGAGTGGACGAGCGAGTGGATAGAGAAGCCGCCGGTGACTCACTCGAAGCTCGTCAATTTTGGTCGGACAAGTCCAAGGGCAGTGTACTTGCTAGGATGCTGGATCGCACCTGGCGGGCCGCTTTGCTCTTGGAAGGTTGCAGAAACACCCTCCTGCAGGTCAACAAGGTGTTCTTTCCGCACAACGAGCATCCTAGCGGACTGGCTGCGCTGCTGGAGAGGTACCGTGAGGGTAAGGTCAAGGCGTTGAAGGAAGTCGTGCACACCCAGCTTGTTGCCGGGGCGAACGTGGCGCTGGCGTATGTTCGAATGCATCGGCCCCATCTTCCCTTGGACAAGGTGCTTGACGGCTTGCCTGGAGCGGGTGATTACGCCGATACTCTTGCGGCTGCGCGTCAGATGATTCAGCAGGTCCAGGCCTTCAGCGAACAGCTTGTGGGGCCGCTTGATGCGCCAAAGGAGGAACCTGTAGAGTAGGAATAGCAGTCTGTTGTATGATGTTAGCTTGTAACATAAATATGCATGTATGTATGCCCATGTGATGTTGTTAACTGAATGTATAATGTGTGATTTTGCACTTGTAGACCTGCATGGCACGAGCCCCCGAGTGAATCGAGTGGCGGCCTATAGTTTTTGAGTTATGCCTGTGCGGCGCAGCCCCCGAGTGATTCGAGTGGCGGCCTAGGCTTGACTTAGACCTGTATGGCGCGAGCCCCCGAGTGATTCGAGTGGCGGCCTAGGATTTTCAGGTTATGCCTGTGCGGCGCAGCCCCCGAGTGATTCGAGTGGCGGCCTAGGCTGGACTTAGACCTGTATGGCGCGAGCCCCCGAGTGAATCGAGTGGCGGCCTAGGGTTTTTGAGTTATGCCTGTGCGGCGCAGCCCCCGAGTGATTCGAGTGGCGGCCTAGGCTTGACTTAGACCTGTATGGCGCGAGCCCCCGAGTGGATCGAGTGGCGGCCTAGGATTTTCAGGTTATGCCTGTGCGGCGCAGCCCCCGAGTGATTCAAGTGGCGGCCTAGGCTGGACTTAGACCTGTATGGCGCGAGCCCCCGAGTGGTTCGAGTGGCGGCCTAGGATTTTCGAGTTATGCCTGTGCGGCGCAGCCCCCGAGTGATTCGAGTGGCGGCCTAGGCTGGACTTAGACCTGTATGGCGCGAGCCCCCGAGTGAATCGAGTGGTGGCCTTGGGTTTTCAGGTTATGCCTGTGTGGCGCAGCCCCGAGTGATTCGAGTGGCGGCCTAGGCTGGACTTAGACCTGTATGGCGCGAGCCCCCGAGTGGTTCGAGTGGCGGCCTAGGATTTTCGAGTTATGCCTGTGCGGCGCAGCCCCCGAGTGATTCGAGTGGCGGCCTAGGCTGGACTTAGACCTGTATGGCGCGAGCCCCCGAGTGAATCGAGTGGCGGCCTAGGGTTTTTGAGTTATGCCTGTGCGGCGCAGCCCCCGAGTGATTCGAGTGGCGGCCTAGGCTTGACTTAGACCTGTATGGCGCGAGCCCCGAGTGATTCGAGTGGCGGCCTAGGATTTTCAGATTATGCCTGTGTGGCGCAGCCCCGGAGTGATTCGAGTGGCGGCCTAGGCTGGACTTAGACCTGTATGGCGCGAGCCCCCGAGTGAATCGAGTGGCGGCCTAGGGTTTTTGAGTTATGCCTGTGCGGCGCAGCCCCCGAGTGATTCGAGTGGCGGCCTAGGCTTGACTTAGACCTGTATGGCGCGAGCCCCCGAGTGATTCGAGTGGCGGCTTAGGATTTTCAGATTATGCCTGTGCGGCGCAGCCCGGAGTGATTCGAGTGGCGGCCTAGGCTGGGCTTAGACCTGTATGGCGCGAGCCCCCGAGTGAATCGAGTGGCGGCCTAGGGTTTTTGAGTTATGCCTGTGCGGCGCAGCCCCCGAGTGATTCGAGTGGCGGCCTAGGCTTGACTTAGACCTGTATGGCGCGAGCCCCCGAGTGGATCGAGTGGCGGCCTAGGATTTTCAGGTTATGCCTGTGCGGCGCAGCCCCCGAGTGATTCGAGTGGCGGCCTAGGCTGGACTTAGACCTGTATGGCGCGAGCCCCCGAGTGGTTCGAGTGGCGGCCTAGGATTTTCGAGTTATGCCTGTGCGGCGCAGCCCCCGAGTGATTCGAGTGGCGGCCTAGGCTGGACTTAGACCTGTATGGCGCGAGCCCCCGAGTGAATCGAGTGGTGGCCTAGGGTTTTCAGGTTATGCCTGTGCGGCGCAGCCCCCGAGTGATTCGAGTGGCGGCCTAGGCTGGACTTAGACCTGTATGGCGCGAGCCCCCGAGTGGTTCGAGTGGCGGCCTAGGATTTTCGAGTTATGCCTATGCGGCGCAGCCCCCGAGTGATTCGAGTGGCGGCCTAGGCTGGACTTAGACCTGTATGGCGCGAGCCCCCGAGTGAATCGAGTGGTGGCCTAGGGTTTTTGAGTTATGCCTTTGCGGCGCAGCCCCCGAGTGATTCGAGTGGCGGCCTAGGCTTGACTTAGACCTGTATGGCGCGAGCCCCCGAGTGATTCGAGTGGCGGCCTAGGATTTTCAGGTTATGCCTGTGCGGCGCAGCCCCGGAGTGATTCGAGTGGCGGCCTAGGCTGGGCTTAGACCTATATGGCGCGAGCCCCGAGTGAATCGAGTGGCGGCCTAGGGTTTTTGAGTTATGCCTGTGCGGCGCAGCCCCCGAGTGATTCGAGTGGCGGCCTAGGCTTGACTTAGACCTGTATGGCGCGAGCCCCCGAGTGGATCGAGTGGCGGCCTAGGATTTTCAGGTTATGCCTGTGCGGCGCAGCCCCCGAGTGATTCGAGTGGCGGCCTAGGCTGGACTTAGACCTGTATGGCGCGAGCCCCCGAGTGGTTCGAGTGGCGGCCTAGGATTTTCGAGTTATGCCTGTGCGGCGCAGCCCCCGAGTGATTCGAGTGGCGGCCTAGGCTGGACTTAGACCTGTATGGCGCGAGCCCCCGAGTGAATCGAGTGGTGGCCTAGGGTTTTCAGGTTATGCCTGTGCGGCGCAGCCCCCGAGTGATTCGAGTGGCGGCCTAGGCTGGACTTAGACCTGTATGGCGCGAGCCCCCGAGTGGTTCGAGTGGCGGCATAGGATTTTCGAGTTATGCCTGTGCGGCGCAGCCCCCGAGTGATTCGAGTGACGGCCTAGGCTGGACTTAGACCTGTATGGCGCGAGCCCCCGAGTGAATCGAGTGGTGGCCTAGGGTTTTTGAGTTATGCCTGTGCGGCGCAGCCCCCGAGTGATTCGAGTGGCGGCCTAGGCTTGACTTAGACCTGTATGGCGCGAGCCCCCGAGTGATTCGAGTGGCGGCCTAGGATTTTCGAGTTATGCCTGTGTGGCGCAGCCCCCGAGTGATTCGAGTGGCGGCCTAGGCTGGACTTAGACCTATATGGCGCGAGCCCCCGAGTGGTTCGAGTGGCGGCCTAGGATTTAGGTTGATTGCTCGCAAAGGAAGAAATGACAAGTCTTTTCCTTCAAATATCTTTATTGATTCTCGCAAACAGGCCGCCTCGTTAAAACCCTTCCAGTCCCCTTAGGTACCCTGGCGAGGGAAAGAGTGCGTAAGAAACCTGCCGCTACTTAACAAGGTGGAGTTTACAAGCTGGGGTCGATCAGGCGTAGAAGCGGCGTAACTGTGCCACGTTCCACGGATTGCTGCAGACTGTCCCCGTCTTCGAGTCCTTCAGGCGGTAAGCTCCGTTGCCGATTGCCTCTGTCACAATGTATGGCCCCTCCCATGGGGAAGCGAGTTTGTGCACCTTCTTCTGCTTGAGCCGGAGAACCAGGTCCCCTGGGACGAATGCTCTAGGCCGCAGTCGCCGACCGTGGTAGTTGCGCAGGTCTTGCTGGTACACGGCAGTGCGGCTGAGGGCGATATCGCGTGCTTCATCCAGGACATCCATATCATCTTCAAGTGCTTCTTCCGCATCAGACTCGTCGTATGCCACCACTCGTGGAGCGTCAAATTTGATGTCGCAGGGCAGGACTGCTTCGGCACCGTACACCATGAAGAATGGTGTATACTGGGTAGATCTGTTTGGCGTGGTGCGTAGGCTCCACAGCACACTTGGTAATTCCTCCACCCAGGCTCCTGCGGCTCGCTTCAATGGTACTAGCAGACGCTTCTTGATGCCTTTGCTGACTAGGCCGTTGGCCTTCTCGACTTGCCCATTGGACTGCGGGTGCGAGACGGATGCATAACTGAGCTTGACACCTTGTTCAGAGCAGAAATCCCTGAATTCTTCGGCTGTGAAGTTCGTCCCATTGTCGGTGATGATGCCGTGCGGCACACCGAACCTGAAGATGATTGACCTGATGAAGTTGACCGCTGAGGTTGCGGTTGAGCTTGTGATTGGGACCGCCTCGATCCACTTCGTGAACTTGTCGACTGCCACCAGGAGGTGAGTGTGCCCGCCTGGGGAGGATTTCTTGAAGGGACCTACCATGTCGAGTCCCCATTGCGCGAAGGGCCACGCGAGTGGTATTGTCTTCAGTGCCGACGCTGGTGCATGCGGCTTGTTGGCGAACTCCTGACAGCCAACGCACTTTTTGACCAGTTCTTCTGCGTCTTGCATTGCGGTGGGCCAGTAGAACCCTGCTCGCAAGGCCTTGGCCACCAGTGCTCGACTGCTTGCGTGGTGCCCGCATATGCTGGCGTGGATGTCGAGTAAGATTGCTTGGCCGTCGGCTGGATCGATGCACCTTTGGAGGACTCCTGAGATGCTTCTCTTGTAGAGCTCGCCATTGATGATGGTGAAGCCTTTGGAACGGCGGACGATGCGCTTGGCTTCGACTGGGTTCTCCGGCAGCCGCTGGTGCAGCATGTAGGCCAGATACGGGCTTGTCCACGTGGGCTCGACCAGCATTATCTCCATGACCTCCTTCTCCGTGCTTGGCGGGTTGGCGGTGCTTGTTGTCGATGTAGAGGGTCCTGGCGGGGGCCGGACCTTGATTGATCGCTGTGTGATGCACTCGAGGAAGACTCCGGGTGGCACCGGAGCTCGATCCGAACCTAGGTTGGCCAGGACGTCAGCTTCTTCGTTGCTTTCGCGGCCGATGTGCCGCAGTTCGCAGCCGTCGAAGAGGCCTTCCAGTTGATTGTACAACTCCCTGTAGGCTATCATGTTGTCAGCGATGGCATCGCACTGCTTCATGGTTTGCTGCACAACCAGGTAGGAGTCGCCGTAGATCATGAGGCGAGTGGCGCCGCAGTTCTGGGCCATCCGCATGCCGTGGATCAGGGCTTTGTACTCTGCTTCGTTGTTGGAAGGAGTTGGGAACTTCATCTGCAGCACGTACTTCAGCTTGTCGCCTTTAGGTGAAATGAGCACGACTCCTGCTCCGGCTGAGTTGAATTTTTGGATCCATCGAAATACATTGTCCATGCATTGGACAAGTCGGGCTCGTCAGGCAGTTGTGCTTCTATCCACTCTGTGGTGAACTTGGGCTTGATTGCCTTCGGGTGTGCGTACTTCAGCCCCCATGGCCCTAACTCGACAACCCACTTGGCGACTCTTCCTGTCGCGGCTGGGTTACTGAGGATGTCGGATAGGGCAGAGGAGCTTACCACCGTGATCGGGTGCTCGGAGAAATAGTGGACCACCTTCCTGGACGTCATGAAGACTCCGTATGCCAGCTTCTGGTAGTGCGGGTATCGCTGCTTGGAATCAGTTAGCACCTCGCTGAGGTAATACACAGGTCGCTGAATAGGGTGACTCTTTCCTTCTTCCTCCCGCTCGACTACGAGTACGGTACTGACCACCCTGTTCGTGGCTGCCACATACAGGTACAGTGGCTCGTTCTCATGTGGCGCCACCAGCACTGGAGGGGTTGTGAGGGTCTGCTTCAGTTTGTCGAATGCATCTTGTGCCTCCTCTGTCCACTCGAATTTGTCTGTCTTTTTCATTAGTTGGTAGAAGGGCAGGGCCTTTTCTCCCAACTTACTAATAAACCGACTGAGCGCTGCGACTCTGCCGGCTAGGCGTTGTACTTCGTGAAGCTTGGTCGGTGCAGGCATGTCGAGTATGTTCTGCACCTCTCAGGGTTGGCTTCGATTCCTCTCGCAGAGACAAGATACCCCAGTAATTCTCCGGCTGGGACGCCGAAGACGCACTTCTCTGGGTTTAACTTGATCTGGTACTTGTTGAGCGCATCGAAGACCTTGCGGAGGTCGTCGATTAGGCTGTCCTCTGTGCGGGTGGTGACGACTATGTCATCGACGTAGACCTGGACGATCTTTCCTATGAGCTCCTTCAAGCAGGCCTGCATCATGCGCTGGTATGTGGCTCCAGCGTTATTCAACCCGAAGGGCATCATCTGGTAACAGAATACGCCGTGTGGCGTGATGAACGCCGTCTTCTCCTGATCCTCGACTTTCATCCTGATCTGCTGGTACCCAGAGTAGGCATCCAGGAAGGATAGGCGTGCGCAGCCTGCAGTCGAATCGACGATCTGATCAATCCGCGGGAGCGGAAAGTGATCCTTGGGGCAGCATTTGTTGATGGCGGTGAAGTCGACGCACATGCGGAGTTTCTTCGTCTTCTTCTTTTCCACCAGTACCGGGTTTGCTACCCACTCTGACTCCTTTATCTCTCGAATAAATCCGGCGTGAAGCAGCCGGTCAATCTCCTTGCTTATGGCATCTCTCTTGGGACCCGCGAAGCGCCTCATGGTCTGCTTGACTGGTCGGGCATCTTTGCGGACGCGTAAGGAGTGCTCGGCGAGTTCCCTTGGTATACCTGGCATGTCAGAAGGTTGCCAGGCGAATATCTTCCAGTTCTCGCGCAGGAACTCGACGAGCGCGCTTTCCTATGCGCTAGTCAGGCTTGATGACACCCTGACCGTCTTGTTGGCGTCCGTCGGGTGTACCTGATGGGCCCTTGTGTCGTCGCTTGTGTTAAATGCCGTGTCCTTGGATGACTTCTTCCGTGGTGGGAACAGGGTCTTGTCATTGTCGACTGCCATCATCTCCAGGTGCTCGTCCATCCCGAAGAACTCAGAAATCCTGCTGAACTCGCGGTCGCAGCTATCAGACCGGTCGAAGTCTCCTTTCACCGTGATGACACCCTTTGGTCCCGGCATCTTGAGCAGGAGGTAGGCGTAGTGGGGCACTGCCATGAATCTGGCGAAGGCCGGACGACCCAGTATGGCGTGATATTGTGATTTCCAGTCGACTACCTCGAAGTCGATCGCCTCTCGCTGGAAGTTTTCGGGTGTGCCGAATATAACATCGAGTGTAATGGTTCCCATGGGCGTGACTGCTTGCCCTGGTACTATACCGTGGAAGGTATTTGCTGATGGCGTTAGGTTGGATGTTGACCTGTTCATCCTTCTCAGGGTGTCAGCGAAGATGATATTGATACCGCTGCCTCCATCCATGAACACCTTCTTCAAGGTGTACTCCCCGATCTGAGCTTCGACTACCAGAGCAGCGTGCCCGGGTCGTGGTATCGCCGGCGGGTGGTCCGCTCTGGAGAAAGTGATCGCTGTTTCTGAGCCTCTCAGGTAATCGGGGTACTGCAGGTGGATTGGTGAGTGCTTGGTAGACCTGGCGGGTGATGATTTTCTGGGTCCTGTTGGAAGGACGTCCCTTCTGTATCATGTTGATCTGCCCACGTGCTGCCGGGAACACGTTAGCAGGATCCTGCGGCTGTGGCTGTGGTTGTTGTTGCTGTTGCGGGTAGAAGGCCAGCGCTGCTTGCGCTGGGTTGGCGACTGGAGGAGGAGGTGGCGCCTGGAGGTCCAGCTGTGCGGCTGGCTGTGCCACGGGTGCCGCTTGATTATCACGCTGTCCGTTCTGAGGGACTATCCGCGCAAACGCCCTGTATATCTTACGCGCCTTTCTGCAATCCTTCAATAGGTGGCGGGATCCCCACTTGCCTGTTTCTGGGTCCCTAAACATATGATGCTTGCAGGGTTGCTCTAACTCTTCTTCTTCGGTCAGTGGGCGTCTCCGCCACTCGCGCTTGCGACTTCCGTCTCCATGGTAGCCGCTGCCACCGTTCCTGGTTGTACTGCCTTTCACTCTCACGGGGGGTGGTTCGAATCCCGCCGCTACTAACTCGATCGAGTCGTTGCCGACGTTAATGCGGCTTCTTCTTCAGGCGCCCTTCTCGCCAGTTGCTAGGTCCTGCTTCTTGCCTCGGAGATCGTGTGCATCACGAACAGAGTCTTCTCCATCTGCCCACTGGTTGGCTATCTGCATGAGCTCGATCATGTTCCTCGGCCTAAGCCTACCAAACTCCTCACGGAGGTCGCGGCGGTAAACGCCGTGCATGAATGCGTCCATTACCCTGTCTTCTGAGGTGGCTCCGTCCATGGTGTTGCGAAGTAAGGTCCACCGCTGGATGTACGAACGGAGTGGCTCGTCTCGACCTTGCTTGCACGCCTGGAGCTCAATGAGGGTTGTTGGCCTTGCGTATGTCCCCAGAAACTCTTCACGAAGGCGTTCCTGAACTCGTCCCAGGTGCTGAAAGCGTCCCTGGGCTGAGTGTTGAGCCACCCGCGAGCAGATCCCGTGAGCATCAACTGGATGTACTGCATGGCAGTAGTCGAAGTACCACCTTGACAGCTGCACGCGATGAGGTAGTCTTCCAGCCAGTCCCTTGGGTCTTGCTTCCCGTCATACTTGGGTGTCTCCGCTGTTAGCTTGAAGCCTTTGGGCATCTTCGTGTCGCGGATGTTGAAGCTGAAACATGCGGCTCCGCGTGGCTCGAAGTCGTCGTCGTCGTAGTCGTTGGCTTGTGCACTCGCCGCTCGCAGCCGTCGACTGCGGTCCACCCTTCTCTGTGCGACGACGTTACGGACATCTTCGCCTGGCTGCGGCTGTCGCAGTCGAATTGGGGCTGGGTCTGCAAGTGGTGCGGGTTCACGATCGCGGCCTCGATTCTCGTGCACCCTTTCTGCTGGTGCTGACTTTGCCAAGGATTCCTCGACTTCCCTGAGGGATTGAATTGTCGCCTGTGAAGGCGGGCGTGGGCGTCACCCTCCGGCGGCTGTGTTAGTCGCAGGTAGGTTTCGACCGCCATGAGGGCCGAAGCGGGTGTCTTGGGGACGGGGATTCCGTCCGCATTCCGTCATGAATGACGACTCCAGATTGCGAGTGAGGTGGACGCGATCAGCTTCTGGNTTCTTTTCTTTTTTTTCTGTTTCTTTTTTCTGTTTTCTTTCTGTTTTTGTTTGTCTAATTTATTTATGATTCTGTAAAATATTCAGTTTTGAAAATATGTACAAATTTAAATATGTTTGAATTTGAAAATTGTTCAGTTTTGTAAAAAATGTTTTAAATGATTTTTTAATTTAAACATTTCTTAAAGTTGAATAAATTTTCAAATTGTTCAGTGCTAAAACAATTTTCAAATTTGAACAGAAAATGTCGGTGAACGAAACTATTTTGACCTTTTTAAAAGTCAACAGAAAATGTCGGTGAACAAACACTATTTTCGAACAATTTTAAAAGTGAACAAAAAATATCGGTGAATAGAATCTATTTTTGAACAATTTTAAAGTGAACAGAAAATGTCGGTGTAAACTATTTTTTGAATGATTTTAAAAATGAACAGAAATATGGGTGAACTTAAAATATCGGTGACAAATTTTTTGAAAATGAATTTGAACAGTTATTGAATTTGGACATTTTTCCAATCTGAGCATTTTTTGAATCTGAACAAATTTCAAATTTGAACAATTTTTGAATATGAACATTTTTCCAGTTTGAACATTTTTTGAATCTGAACAAATTTCATATTTGAATAAATTTTGAATCTGAACATTTTTGCAATCTGAACATTTTTTGAATTTGAACATTTTTTAGGTTGAACATTTGTGAATCTGAAAAAAATTAAGAAAAAAGAAAACAGAAAAAGAAACAAAAAAAGAAAGAAAAATAGAAAAGAAAACTACAAGAAAAGAAAATAAAACGAAAAAATAAAAGAAATTGAAATCTGAAACCTTTTCGAAATCTGAAAAAAATAGAAATAAAAATACGTGAAAGAAACAGGAATCGGGCCGGCCCAGTAGCGCCACCCCGTAGGTGACGCGAGCCTGATGCGTCGCCTGTGGGTGATATATAGGATTTGCCGGTGGTGGTGGGTTCTGTTTTGACCGGACCACGGTGGTGGGAACTGGAATCGGCCCATCCTAATGGGGCCTTATGGAATAGAGCCATCGGCCAACATCCCACGTCGTGAAGAATCCCATGCATTCCCCCTCAAAAACAAAGTTGCTGTTCTAGATGATCTCAAAAAACAAAAAGTTGTTGTTGTAGACATAGTGCGTCTCCAAACTTCCTAAAGCCTAAACTGCACAACTATTCATCTTTTTCTTTCGTTCCAGATTGATATTCTCTCCTTTTTGAAGTATAATATTAGGATTTGCACGTGCATTGCTACCGTTGATAATTTATTCATCAAGAATTTATATTTCTTTATCGATAGATTTTATTCTACCAAAATCTTCTTCCCTCTCGGTCACTATACCGTGAGAAAACACAAATGTGGAAAAGGAGTGTATATTTTTTTGATTTGTTGTTACTTGTATGGACGTGAAAACAGAATGTAATCATGGTGATTGACTGATAGCATGGAAAAAAGAATCTAAAGTTTGGTGCTTGACCATTAATTGTCTGGTGGTGGAAAAAGAACGTAAATTTTTAGGGAACGATGGAGATACACGAGGGAGGGGATGGACAATGGGTGAAAGTTCCTGGTACGAAACGGAACATTGTTTTTTAGATAGTAGCGATAAATACATAAGTGTGATAAAATAATATAATTTCGGTGCATTGTTGTTACTTGTCTATGGTAAAAAGGAATATAATTATGATGATTGATTGATAGTGTGAAAAAAGGAATGTAAAGGTGATTTACCATTAATTTTCTAGTGGTGAAAAAATGAATGAATTTTTTTTAGAAAAAAATCGTTGTAGTGACGTGAGTGAGAGAATAAACGAAGGGTGGAGCGAAACGCTATAGCGGGAAACAGGAAGCTAGTTATTTTTTTAGATAGTTGAGACGAGATGGGAGAACCTCGGTTGTAGCCTGGCGGTATTCATTCATTCCTTCTTTTGCGCACTCCCCGGGTCGCCGGTTTCCACTGTTATACTTGGGATCACTGTTGAAAAGTAATGGTGAGATCGATGAGGATGTTAGCCACAGGATCAAGGCAGGGTGGATGAAGTGGCGGCAAGCAACTGGTATCCTATGCGACAAGAAGGTCCCACAAAAACGAAAAGGTAAGTTTTATAGGACGGCAGTCAGACCTGCCATGCTTTATGGAGCAGAATGCTAGCCCACTAAAAGACAACACATTCAACAAAATAAGCGTCGTAGAGATGTGTATGCTCAGATGGATGTGTGGACACACAAGGAAGGACCGAATCAAGAACGAGGTGATACGTGAGAAGGTAGGAGTGGTGCCGATTGAAGAGAAGTTGGTCCAACACATGCTAAGGTGGTTTGGACATGTCCAACAAAGACCACCAGAAGCACAGTGGGATTCTAAGGGCATAGATAATACAAGGAGGGGTAGAGGATGACCAAAATTAATATAGGAGGAGGCGGTTAAAAGGGACTTGAAGGACTGGAATGTACGTAAGGCTTTTGATAGGGCTGCATGGAAAATCAGCAATCCATGTGCCTGAACCTTGATTTGCTCCTTTTCTTGTCTTGTCTTTTGTTTTTTTTTCCTTTTTTCTTCTATGTTTTCACAAGTTTCTTGTGGGTTTCATATCTAGCCTACCTCAATTTGTCTGGGACAAAAGGCTTAGTTGTTGTTGTAGTTGAGATGAGACGGGAGCATGTTTTGAGTGAACCATAGGTTTCAATTAGCAACTCTAGTTCTATACTACCTGTCTACCTCCGTTCCGAATTATTAGACTTTTAAAGTTTTTTTCTTAATTGCATGTATATACCCATTTTATAGTGTTTGTTCACTCATTTAAGTTCATATGTGGTTACATTGAAATATCTAAAATATTTTATAATTCAAGGAAGGAGAATATGATTATGAAGCCATATACATATCTTAAGATAGTGACAGCACATCCTACCATCTGTAGTACAGGATCATCCTTGTATTCATCAGACTCTCTGTTTCACAATGTAGCAGCCAAAAAAAAAGGAACGTATATGTGTTTGTCTCATCTCATCAAATTTACATCTTGTACAGTATGAATATGTATGTACTCGACATGCATGGCACGTGGATATATACGGTGATCCTCCAGCTCGATCAGTACCCAGACCCTCCTCAGCGAGAAGCGACGCGTTCGCCTACGTACGTACACACAGACGACCCGTGTCATTTCCTGTTGGACAAATGCAGAGAAGAAAAAAATTCAGTGATTGATCGTTCATTTCTGGACAGTAATACCGTTCAGTAGTACGCGTTCACAGTTCAGGCAGCGGCTATGGACTCTTTCTTTTCTTTTGATTTTGAGTCTGAAACGCTTAAGTCGCTGGGATACGGACCAGAGCTTGAGCGACTCCTTCCATTTCCCCTGCTTGGCGCAGTGGTCGTAGATCTTGTCCAGCCGGATGATGATCTCCGAGAACGTCGGCCTCGCCATGGCGTGGGTCTCCCAGCATTCCTCGATCAGCCTGCAGATCACCCAGGGGTAGAAGAGAGAAGGTTACCATGTTTTGATCTTGTGAGACACGGATCACCTTTGCTTTTTCAGATTTTCAGAACTCACGCTTTGAAGTCTGAAGGATATCCCTTGAGCTTGTTTTTCAGCGACGGCCGCATTCCCTCGCACCGGGTTACGTGGGTTGAATCCATATTTGGTAGTCCTTCGACCATCTGATGATGATTTACATTACACCAAGAAGTCTTTGAATTGATCATCGGCACGAATAACTGATAATTCACATAAACCCTGAGCTGTACAGTAACTGCATGTAGAACAGAAAGTTACACTGACCTCGTAAAGGATAAAGCCGAATGCGTATGCGTCGACGCTCATGTCGAACACTTCGTTTCTGTGCAGCTCAGGCGCAGTGTAGTAACCTTTGTTACAGAGGAGTATAATTAAGTTAGTCAGCAAAGTATCATTTTCTGAATGTTTCTCATTTTGATGTTACTGACATGACAGTGTGACTTACTGAAGCTGTCGACAAGGGCCTCGTGGTTCACGAGTTTCACCTTCTCCGGAGCGACCTTGGACAGCCTCATCAGGCCGAATCCGCCGACCTTCATTAGGCCTCCATTATCCAGGAAGATATTTCTGGCACCTTACCAAAATTCAAATAGTAAAGTAGGGTTCAACCGTGAAAATGCAGGTGTTGCTAATTCAAAGAAAATGCAGCAGCAGAACATAGAAGACCAAGTTGCTTCATTTCCTCATCTTACTTTGGCTTTAGGTCGCAGTGGATGATGGGGTCTGGTTTGCACTGATGCAGATATGTCATGCCCCTGAACATCCAGAGGTAGCGGCGACGACAAAAAAAAATCATTAGCACGGATGCGAATTTCGACATGTTTCAGTTTTCAGTTATTAATCTTATGTTGGGATCAGGAGTTAGATATACCTGGCAATATCAAGGGCATATCTTAGCACCTTCTGACCGTGCAGCCTTCCTTTTCTCTGAATGTAGGATGCTAAATCAGCCTGTGTTTGAGAATATTACATGAGTTAGCCCATCTGAAAATATAGGAATTAATGTATGCTATGGAGTTACTGGCATAGTCGCATTTTAATTCTGACAGAACGGCCTTATTACATTTGGATGGTATTCAGAAACAATCATCATTGGTATGTTCTGGGTGACGGCTCCGAGGAACTGAACAACGTTCGGGTGCCGGACCTTCTCGAATACCGTCAGCTCATGCCTGAAAGAATTGCTGTAACAAAATAAAAAGAAGCAGGATTTGTTTTTGTCAGATAAATTGCTTGGTCGCTTTGGAGCTAAGAATTGAGCATTGTATGATCTGCATCTCACATGGCTTCCTGATCGCAGTAGGTTTCTCTGTCGACGATTTTGACGGAAACCTTGGTGCCGTTCCATTTCGCAACTTGGTACGTGCCCTGTTCGACGTGTATACCATCAGTCCCCCCTCATTCGATTTTCCATTTTATTATGTTCTTGAACCGAAAATGGTGAGAAAATAGGTTGTACCTTGAGCACTTCATCCCCTTTCCGGAACTGGAGCTCGCCGGGGTTCATCTCGTACTCCGGTATCTCCCCGGGTGTAGACGCCATCATCGGCGTCCTCCTGTTCCTCTGCAAATTATAGAAGGTCAGAGAACAGCACATACATGAACTACGAATTCATCGATCGATCAAGCAATTCAACGAGATGGTTGATGTGATGTAGAAAGATACCGGGATCTTTGCACCGTGTGATTTCAGAATATCGTAGATGTCCATGTGGCCGTAACACTTGGCATCGGCCACAGCCTACATATGATCAGAGCAACCAATGAGGCGATCGGTCATCTGACGCAAGTTAAAGGGAACTTTGGATGGCGATCGATGACTGACCGTGCTGCCCCATCGGTCGCGGGCGTCGATGTTGGCCTGCCAGTCGAGCAGCACGTCGACGACGTCGCGTTGGCCCTCGCAGGCGGCGATGTGCAGCGCTGTGCGGCCGTCGAGGTTGATGCTGTTGACGTCGACGCCGCCGCGGAGTAGCGCCTCGACGCCCCCCGCGTCGCCGTGGCAGGCGAGGAAGAGCAGCTGCATGGTGGCGTCGAGGTTGTCCGGCACGGTGAGCTCCTGCTGCTGGTCCGCGGCGCCGACGGGGCTCTGGCTCCGGCCGCGCCGCCGGTTCGGGTCCATGGACGACTGCCGCCCGAACAGGAACCGGCTCGCCGCCCGGCCCGTGCGGGGGGAGGACTCCATCGACGACTGCCGCCGGAGCTCCCCCGCCGGTCCCTGCTTCAGCGACCCCGCCGACACCTGCCGCTGCAGCGCCACCTTCATGCCGCTCTCCATTGACTTGATTTCCCCTCCAAATCAAGCGAGCTAGCAGCTACTGCGACTTTGATTATCAGGTACGGATTACGACCAGGGGAATCCGGGAGATCGATCGGGGTCCCCGAGGCACGAGAGGGTGCGCCGGAGAGCCCCGCGGAGATCGAGAGCTTTCGCGGTGGTGGCGGGCTGGGAAGGGGGGTGGAATGAGGAGAGAAGAATAGGAGGAGGAGAGAGGAGAGGAGATGAGAATGCGGGAGGGAAGAGTGGATGGATGGCCTCGTTTCCCGGAGACGACGAAGGAAGTTATAGCGCGGCAGGACGGGATGGGATGGAGCCATTTTTTTGGCGCGTGTTTTTAAAATGCCGTTGGGAGTGGTGACTGACTGGTGACCGTCGTTGTCGGGGAAATGGTAGCCAGAACCGAGTATGAAAGCAACTACTGTCTTAAAAGGAGAGGGGTACGTGCTGTTACCAGCTCAGATCTGTGACAAAATCAAGTGAAAACGATATCCACGTTAATCTGTCGGCACGGTGGAAATCAGGGTACCACGGGCCGGCCCGCCAGGGTTCACGACAATCTTCAGAAGATTTCGCTAAGGAACAGTCTCTCAAAGCCTAGCGAGACTCGCGAGGGACCTCTCCTCGAGAGGGCATATCGGATGCCACCTTCGATTCTGCCAAGGATCAACCCAAAAGGCTCGGCGAGGCCTCCAGCCTCGCGGGGTTCATTCCCCACGAAGCAAGCTCTGTCTTCGCGACAGAGCGCACATGGGCTTTGCGCCCTCCGCAGAGTCACGGACGCGGCTACGCGCGGTGACGACAGCGCCGCAGTTGCCATTCTCGTGTATAAAGCAGTCAACAAGGCTGCACCAAGCAAAGGAACTACAAGAATTGCCATTTCGGTGATAAGGAGACCATCTGCCGCTAGACTCCAAGGGTGACGTCACCGTGGGGCGCATCCCGAGCCCCAGCTGCGCCAGCCCACCGTCCTGGTTGGACGGTGGCTTTTCCAGCTTTGGTGACGCCGCTCCCTGCCATGGACCGCGTCCATGGACTCTCCCTTTATCGTGCACCCGACCTCTCCTTCGTCGCCATGTGGTAATCCTTCTCGCCAAGATATTTGGGGGAATAGGTACAGGACACCTATAAAATGAGGAGGAGCACATTCAGGCAAGGGGGTTGAAGGGTTGGAAGGTTGGAGTGTTGGAGAGAGTAGAGAGAGGGAGAAGGAGAAGGAGCCAGGATCTGAGATCCGAAACTCCAGTGCTGTTCTAGCGATAGCCATTGTTAGCCACCTCGATCTCCCGAAGCTCTCCTTGTACTGTAGCATCTACAAGCAGTGCAAGACAACCGAGGCAGGACGTAGGGGTTTTACCTCTCCAAGAGGGCCCTGAACCTGGGTAACATCGTGTGTTCATCTCTGTAGTGCTGTCCCACAGCGATCTCGACGAGCGCCGTCGTCGAGGCACGTTGAGGGTTGTTTGATTCCGTGTTCAGCCCCTTACTCGATTCCTTACCTAGTGAGAAACACCCAGTTCCTGGGACAGTTCTCCGACATCTGGCGCGCCAGGTAGGGGGCTGAGGCGCATCTTCAACCTCGACACAGCCATGGCCGGCTCTCGCGCCGAACGTCTCGCTCGCCGGACGGCCAGCGCCGCCACCGCTCCTGCTGGCAACCCGCGCGGCCGCCCGCGCGGAAGCGCTGCTCCGGAGCGCCACGTCGACCCCGAGCCCCGCGTCGAGCATCCAGAGGACAACAACGATGACCACGCCGAGGACGACCTCGGCGAAGAGGAAGCTTCCTCCCTACACCCGTCGCGGGACCGTGCTGCCTCCTCGCTGGGCCGCCCTGCGCCTAGCCCAGCAACTGCGCTTCTCATGGCGCAGGAGCTGCTGCAGTACCGCCCCACGCCGGAGGCTCAAGAAGCCTGGCTCAACCGCCTCTCCGAGCTCGTCGGCGCCGCTCGCGTCGCCGCTCCTGCACCGTCTCGTTCGCTGGTTCCCTCTGCGCGCGTGGGGGACGTGGCGCACGGCGCACCTCCTGCACCCCCTCTTCATCCCGCGCCCGCTCCAGCTCCACCAGCGGGGGCTCCTCCTCGCGACAACCGCGCTGCATCGCATGCATCGTCGCCGCATGACTGCCAAATCGTGCAGCGAGCCCCGGAGGACGCACGCGTGAGCATCGAGCGCGGGCAGAATCGCCACAACCGCGCCGTCCAGGACGTCGCCACCACGGGGCGCCACCTCCGCGCCACCCTCGCCAACGGCGTGGTCACTTACGGCACGACGGCTGTGTTCACTCGCAGCCTCCATCGCGTCGTCTGGCCGGTCAAGTTCAAGCCGGATCTTCCTCCGCGCTACGACGGCAAGAACAACCCCCTAGAGTTCCTGCAGCTCTACACTTTGGCCATCCAGGCCGCGGGGGGCAACGACAGAGTCATGGCGAACTGGTTCCCCATGGCCCTCAAGGACTCCGCGTCCTCGTGGCTCACGAACCTCCCCACTGAGTCCATCAACACATGGGAGGATCTCTGCCGGTGCTTCGTCGCGAACTTCAAGGACATGTACGAGCGCGGACTCACATACAACGACCTCCGCGGCGTACGCCAGAAGCCTGGCGAGACCCTCCGCAAGTACATCCAGCTCTTCAGCCAGGTACGTAAAAAGATCCCCAATGCCACCGACGCGCAGGTCATTTCGGCCTTCCAGTCTGGAGTCACGGACGTGCGGATGCTCGAGAAGCTTGGCATCCACGACAACATCACCACCGTCGTCAAGCTCTTCGACATGGCGGACAAGTGCGCCAAGGCTGAGGAGGGCCGCTTGTTCGTCAAGAACGAGCCAGGGGACCCTGCCGAGGGATCCAAGAAGAAGAAATCCACCGAGAAGCGCAAGACCACTGCGGTCCTCGCAGCTAAACCTGACGCCAAGCAGCCTCGCGCTGCCGCTCCAGCCGCGGGCCCCGAGAAGAAAGATGATCGCCCCTTCTGCATCTACCACAACAGGCATTCCCATGCCACCGAGGACTGCTACGACCTCAAGAGGCTTCGCGAGGCTCGCGAGCGGCAGCAAGGTCGCGGCGGCCGCGGCGGCCACGGGGGGCGACACTGGAACAACAACAACTACGACGACAACTACCAGCAGAACCCTCAAGCCAACGCCGTCCAGCCCGCGAACGACAACCTCCCTGCCGAGACTCCTGAGGGCTACCAGGTGCCTCGCGGGGCCGCTTGCATCCTCGGCGGGGCTCAGGCCCCCAGATCCAATCGCCACTTCAATCAACTCGTTCACGAGATCGCGGCAGCGCTTCCCGGGGTTGAGGCCTCCAAGCCCCTCAAGTGGTCCCAGTACCCCATCACCTTCGACTCCAGCGGCCACCCCAAGTCCACTTCGACTGTTGGCACCATCCCGCTGGTCTGCACCCTCACCATCAACAACATCGCAGTCTCTAAGACGCTCATCGATGGGGGTGCAGGCCTCAACGTCAGCTCTGTTGAGACCTTCGAGAAGCTTCAGGTGCCCTATGAGCGGCTCATGCCCACCAGGCCCTTCTCGGGGGTGACAGAGGGTCTCACGACCCCTTTGGGGCAAGTGAGGCTCACAGTCACCTTTGGCACGCAAGCCAACTACCGCACCGAGCTGATCGACTTCAACGTCGCGCACATCGGCCTGCCCTACAACGCCATCCTCGGCTACCCCGCCCTCGCGAAGTTCATGGCGGTGACCCACCATGCCTACAACCTCGTCAAGCTTCCTGGCTCGGGTGGCACCATCGTCATCCGCGGCATGGTCTCAGACGCTCTGTACGCTATGCAAGCGGCCTACAAGGCTTCCGCGGTGGCGTCCCCCTGCTGACGAGGATGAGGAACCCCTCCCGAGGCCCCCCACGAAAAATAATTAGCTATTCTCTCAGGAGAAGGCCGCGACGAAGCAGGTGCATCTTGAGGCAAACGGCTCGGGGGCTAGCGTCACCATCGACGCCAACCTGCCTCCCAAATAGGAAAGTGCGCTTGTCGCCTTCCTCGGGGCAAACTCTGACATGTTCGCATGTCCTGTTGCCAATTCCACGCCAAGCAAATTCACCAGCCCGCGCAAGGACTCCAAACTATCCCGCTCTCCTGGCCGTTCGTGGTCTGGGGGCTGGACCTTCTGGGACCTTTCCCGCGAGCGCTCGGGGGCTACCGCTACCGCTACGTCGCCATCGACAAGTTCACCAAGTGGCCTGAGGTGGAACCCATGCGCACCATCCCAGCGAAATCAGCGGTAAAGTTCATCAGGAGCTTGGTCTGCCGCTTTGGCGTGCCAAACCGCATCATCACCGACAACGGCTCGCAATTCATCAGCGGCGCCTTCAGGTCCTACTGCGGCAGCCTCGGCGCCCAAATCTGCTACGCCTCGGTGGCTCACCCACGAAGCAACGGGCAGGATGAGCAAGCCAACGCCGAGGTGCTCAAGGGCCTCAAGATGAGAAGCTTCAACCGCCTCAAGGCCAGCGGCAAGCACTGAATCGATGAGCTCCCCTCGGTGCTCTGGTCCATCCGCACCACGCCAATGAAGCCCATTGGCGAGACGCCGTTCTCCCTCGTCTATGGTGCTGAAGCTGTCCTCCCCAGCGAGATCACCCACGGCTCTCCACAAGTATTGGCGTTCAAGGAGGCTGAGCTGGACGAACTCCGCAACGACAACCTACTGCTACTCGAGGGGCTCCACCGCAATGCGGTCCTGAGAGCGGCAAGGTACCAGCAAGACCTCCGTCGCTACCACAGCCGCCACATCCGCCCGCGCACTCTCGAAGCAGGAGACCTTGTCCTGAGGAGAATCCTCTCTAGGGCTCGTCAATGTGGGAAGGACCCTACAGGGTCGTGCACATCGCCAGGCCTGGCTCCGCGCGGCTCGAGACGGAGGACGGCATTCCTGTCGCCAACCCCTGGAACATCCAGCACCTGCGCAAGTTCTACCCCTAATCGTCCTCGACGAGCAACTTTTTGCGTCATGGGAGAACTTCGCGCCATCTTCCTCCACGAGGAAAATATTCGAGCTCCCCTCTCTACTATACGTTGCCGCGGGCCGTTCGAGAAGACTCTCAAGCCACCACGCCTCGGTAAGGTGACTTTTTCAAGCACCATGCCTTGGCGAGGTGGATCCCCATGCCCAGACATGGCGGACCACAGGCTCTACGAAGCCACCCCCGCATAGGGGCCCCCTCTGAGCTCTCTCTACATGCGTCGCCTCGGACCGCGAGAGTCTCAGCCACTCCATGTGGAACCCCATGCCCAGACATGGCAGATTTTGTACTTCTGGCCACGCCGGTGTAATGAACCCTTGTTTCAGGTCACTTTGAACCTTTGCGCTTCGCGCCAGCATATGATGTTGCTTCGGTAAGCAGTTATATTATTGCATTTCATCCTTGCTCGTATGATCCCTCCTGTGCATCTCGCGAGCGGGGGCTGAGCATAGTGCATGTGCCTTGGGAGCATCCCAGCAGTGCCTCAAACCCAAGGGATCCGAGCTCTGAACTCACGGGTCAGCTCTCATGTACATCAACTCCCAAGGAGCTCTAAACTCATGGGCCAACTCCCATGCACGTCAACTCACCAAGGACCTTGGTGCCTGTTCTCCTCGCGAGACACACATAAAGGAACCTACGAGCGCGCATGAGTTATCTAGCTACGTATTGCTTGTGGGTATGCCTATCTGTCCAAGCACAGGAAAGCAGGTTCAAAACAAGCCTCAGGCAACCTCGGGAGGAAAAACGCCTCATCAGGGAACCAACACCCTCTCCAAGGCAAAAAAATGCCTCGCGAAGCTAAGTCCAAACACTTGGTTAAATTTTCTTTCGCTGGTTTTTGTCCCCCGAGCCTCTTTTCTCTCTTCTATGCCTCATGGGCTGCTTGCGTGTTAAAGGGGAGCCCCGAGCATCGTACCTCGGGAGCTCTTACTTCTCGAGGCCTCACGCACCCCCCGGGCTTGTGGAGCCCTGACTCTCACATACCGAAGCGGCAGTGGTGTAGCGCTAAGAGAGGGTCCTAAGACGTAGAGCGAAAAAGACATGAAGGGAAAGATAAAAGCCTCCCGAGGGACATTCACAAGCGCATTCAAGTAAAACTTAAACAAGTCTTTACAAGGATTCACAAGCAAAATACTAAGATAATGTGTGCCCCATGCACGTCCAGCCGCAGGAAAGAGCTCAGGCCTTCGGGCCTCCTGAGGTGCCCCCGTCGTCCGTAGCGACGCTTTCCTCCTCTTCCGCGGCGTCCTCCTCGCCATCGTCCTCTTCCTCCTCTACCTCGAACTTCTTGGCATACGCCTCTGCGGCCTCCCGCATCCTGTTGCTCACCGCCGTGCGGCAGCTGAGGTCGACGGGCGCCGTCACGGCCTCGAGGTCGAGGGAAGGCTGAAGCCTCGTGAGGTTGGCGAAGATGCGGCAAGTGGCGAGGACGAGGAGATCGCGACTCTCCTCCACGACGCGTTCGTCGATGCTCTTCGCGGTCTCTTCAAGCTTCGTGAGGAATTGCTCGAAGAAGAACGCGTACCCGGCCTCGTCGTCGTTCCCCTCTGCGGTGAAGGAGGGGACCTCGGTCCCCAGGCGGCCCCCAACAGCACGCGCGCGAGACACCAGGTCATGGAGCATGCTCTGGCGCTGGCACAACATGGTTCGGGCGATCTGCGCGTTGCGCTGTGCCTCCTCCGCGGCGTCTGCAACCGGCCCCACCTGCTGGTGGAGCTCGCTCAGGGCCTTCTCCAGGGCGGAGACTTTCTCTTCCGCGAGAGCCTGAGCACCCCTGGCGCTCTGAAGGCGGGAGGCCATCTGTTTCTCCCCCTTCTCGAGCCCCTTGAGGCGGTTCTGGAGCTCATTGCGCCTCGTCGTGAAGCGCTCCTCCTGCTTCTTGGCCTTCTCATCGAAACTCTTGGAGAGATCTTGGCGGATGAGCTTGACCCTGTCGTCGGCCTCCTCCTGCATTTTCTTCTGCTTCTCCGCGAGGCTGGCGTTGGCCTTCTCAAGGCGCTCCGCGTAGGTGGCCTCGTCCTGGGCCACCTGACTCTCGCGAGCCCGCAGTTCCTCCTCGCGGGTGACCTGGTCACTCTCGAGCTGCTGGACCTGCTCCTCGTGCCGGCGTAGTTCCTCCTCGCGGGGGGAGAGCTCTCCCTCACGTCGCGTCAGCTCCGCTTCGCGCTGTGTTAGCTGCTCCCCGCGAGCGTCCAGCCTCTCGCGGAGCTCCTTCAAGCTGTCCTCTACGACTTTGGAGTCCATGATGAATTTTTGCTCTACGGCCGCAATCTCCTATTGCTTGGAGGCGGTTTCCGCCTCGAGAGCCTCCCGCGCGGCGTCCAGTTCCTCCATGGTCTCCGCCGCCTCCCGCTTCACGCTGTCGCGGGTCTCCTTGGCGAAGCGCATCGCCTCTTCACGCGCCGCCCGGGCCGCCGCATCCTGCCGGCGGCAGCTCTCCACCCTCTCGCGGAGGAGGGCCCAGGCTTCGTCAAGCTCCGCCCGCTCCTCCGCCCTGGCGAGTTCTTCTTCGACGTACTACGTCTCCAGCTTGTCGAGCGTCTGCCGCGCTTGGCTGAAGACGGAGCTGCGGCGAGCTGTGTGGCGGCGCGGCTCCCGCAGCGCCAAGGTCCCCGCATCGCCGCGGGGTGCAGAGACCTCGACGCTTGTCGAGGTACCCGAGGCACCTTGCCTCGGGCTCACAGCGGCTCCTGATGCGGCCTGGGGGCTCGTGTGGGAGCCTCCTTCGCCGCCCGCGTTAGGAGCCCTCTGGGGGCTGGGCGTCCTCTCGTCCCCGGCTCCGGCGTCCGTGGGCTCCGGAGGCGTTTCCTCCTCCTGCCCTCCGGGGGCAGATTCAGCCCCTCCTATGGTAGCCGCGCCTGCCGCGGCCTCGGGCTCGTCAGCCCCTCTTGTGGAGGCCTCTCCCTCCAGAGGTGGCTCCACGGTGGCCTCTTGGGCCCCCGCCTCGTCTGGCCTCTCCGAGGCTCTTGCGGTCTCGGTCGCTGCCTCGGTCTCCGCTGCCTCCTGCTGTGTGGGAGGAGTGGCGGCTCGTGCTGGCGACGACGCCACCTCTTCAGCCTCCCCCTCCGCGCGGTGTTCACCGCGGGAGGAGTAACCACACGCCGCGGCTCGTCAACCGCAGGCGTCGCCACGGTGGCACCGACAATCTCCCCAAGCTTGCGGAGCCGTCGCCTCTTCGGTGCCGCGAGGTTGCTAAAAAGAAAGACAAACAGAAGATCCTTTAGGAGGGTATTCGAAAGCAAAATCCTAAAGGAAAGAAGAAGGACCAAGGCTTACTCGTCAGCCATCTTCCACACCCTGTTCTTCGCCTTCGGCGGCTGGGGGCTGTTTGCTCTGGCTCCTTCTCGAGGCGCTCCTGCCTCCTCGTGAGGAGCGCCCCTCGCGGCCACGGTGTCCCTGTCGTGGACGAACTTGGAGCAGGGCTCGCGGTGCCCTCCCTTGCCGCCATTCTCCTCCACCTCCTCCGCGGTGCGTCGGGAGGGAGCTCCGCATGAGGGATCCTCGTCGCTGCTGGAGGAAATCACCTGGAGGTCCCCTTCAGGCGGTACGCTCCTTGAGGAGCTAGCGAAGCCTCCCGAGGGGTCAGCTCCTTCCGAGGCCTCGCCCTCGGCAAAATCCTTCGCCTCGTCCGGTTCCGACGACTCGTCCATCTGCTCCGGCTCCGCCGCCCACGGGTTGCTGCGGGGCCCGCGGTGTCCTTCGGGCACGATGCCCCATTCATCGAATATGGGCAGGCTCCTGCGGTGCTTGTGCGCCTTTTCTTCCCCAAAGGTGAAGAGCGGTCGGGCCTCGTCGGTAGCTGGGGCTGGGATGGCCGCCGAAGTGAAGAGGGTCCCCATGACCTTGTCCAATACCTCCAGAGTGAAGTTTTCCATGCACAGGCGCATCCCATCCTCCAGGCCTGTGTACGTCCACATCGGCTCTGAATGCCATTGGAGGGGGGCGATGCGGCACCTCGTGAAGTCCTTCGCCACCATCTGGCCGGTGAGTCCGGCGTCGTGGAGCCCCCGCAGGCACTCGTAAACCGCGTCAAGCTTCGGGCCCTCGAAGCCCTCGCTCGCCTAGCGCGCCCACTTCTTCGGGGGTGCCACGGGCACATCCAGGAGATGGTTCTTCACCTTGGTGTCGACGAAGAACCACCGCCGGCGGTGGTCCTCCACCTTCTTCGTCACCTTGGTGATGGCATTCTCGCCGCTCCACGTGATGGGGATGTAGCTCTTGCTCCTGGCGTCGGCGATGCGGAAGGAGACGCATCCGGTCCGCTCATTCTGCATGGAGGACCGGAGTGCGTAGAAGCTGCGGAAGAGCTCCACAGAAGGACGGACACCGACGTAGGCCTCGCAGAGGTAGGCGAAGATGGAGAGGACGAGGATGGAATTGGGATGAAGATGGAGGAGTTGGATCTGGTATGTCTCCAAAACCGCCATAAGGAAGTCGGAGAAAGGAGGAACGAGACCGGCGAGGAGAGTGTGAAGGAAGATGGGGTAGTACCCCTCGCGAAGCTTGCTGCTGCCAGTCGGCTTCATGCTTGTGGCGCCGTGCTTGTTGGTCTTCGTGGCCACCAGGTGGCGCACCTTGTCAATCCCCGCCGAGTTGATGCGGGACCCCCGCAGCGCCTCCTTGGGTTCAGCACTCCACGACGCCACCGCGGGCTTGCCAGCCTGCATCGGAGCCTTGTCCTTCTTGGGAGCGGCTGCTCTCTTGGGCGCCATGGTCGCAGAAGAGAAGAAGATCTTGGAGGATATGCGCTCTGCGAAGAAGGAGGCGTTTGGGGAAAGTGTGCGGCGAAGTAATGGGCGAAGTGATGGGCGCCATCTTCGCGCGCAGGCCTTATCGACCAGTTACCAAGGGCGTGCCGGGCCCCATCGGGTCGCCCGTTGGAGCCGAGGAGATCATGGCTTCGGGCGCAACCGCTGCGCTCCACATGTGACGGCCCAGGCAGGCATCGTTGGGCCCCCGACGCTTCGCCTGCATCCGCGGACTTCGGCGTGCCCATCGTGGGCCCGGGGGCTACTGTCGGCACAGTGGAAACCAGGGTACCACGGGCCGGCCTGCCAGGGCCCACGACACTCTTCAGAAGATTTCGCTAAGGACCAGGCTCTCCAAGCCTGGCGAGCCTCGCGAGGGACCTCTCCTCGAGAGGGCATCTCGGATGCCACCTTCGATTCTGCCAAGGATCAAGCCAAAAGGCTCGGCGAGGCCTCCAGCCTCGCGGGGTTCCTTCCCCACGAAGCAAGCTCTGTCTCCGCGACAGAGCGCACATGGGCTCCGTAGAGTCACGGGCGCGGCTACGCGTGGTGACGACAGCGCCGCAGTTGCCATTCTCGTGTATAAAGCAGCCAACAAGGCTGCACCAAGCAAAGGAGCTACAAGAATTGCCATTTCGGTGATAAAGGAGACCATCTGCCGCTACACTCCAAGGGCGACGTCCGCCAGCCCACCGTCCTGGCTGGACGGTGGCTTTTCCAGCTTTGGTGACGCCGCTCCCTTCCATGGACCGCGTCCATGGACTTCCCCTTTATCGTGCACCTTACCTCCTCCTTCGTCGCCATGTGGTAACCCTTCTCGCCAAGATATTTGGGGGAAGAGGTCCAGGACACCTATAAAAGGAGGGGGAGCACGTTCAGGCAAGGGGGTTGAAGGGTTGGAAGGTTGGAGTGTTGGAGAGAGTAGAGAGAGAGGGAGAAGGAGAAGGATCCAGGATGTGAGATCCAAAGCTCCAGTGATGTTCTAGCGATAGCCATTGTTAGCCACCTCGAGCTCCCGAAACTCTCCTTGTACTGTAACCTCTACAAGCAGTGCAATACAATCGAGGCAGGACGTAGGGATTTTACCTCTCCAAGAGGGCCCTGAACCTGGGTAACATCGTGTGTTCATCTCTGCAGTGCCGTCCCACAGCGATCTCGATGAGCGCCGTCGCCGAGGCATGTTGAGGGTTGTTTGATTCCGTGTTCAGCCCCTTACTTGATTCCTTACCTAGTGAGAAACACCCAGTTCCTAGGACAGTTCTCCGACATAGTCATTTGGGCGTCTTTCTTTCTTAAAATGAGGATATCAGCCTCGGCCTCTGCATCGAAACGATGCACACAACCGCTTTTATTGCATAGTATTTAGAAATCAAGTTTACATCTCATGGATCACAAAGAGTGGCAACATGAATGAGCCAGCGGAATACTAATAACAAAAAGCGCCTATGCATCTTTCAGTCTATTAGAATGCTGCCAGCCACCCTGGTTGAATAGCCCGAACGACCACCATCAGCCGAGTGCATCCGGAATCCATAGAACCCGCTGGTCCATTAGAAGGAGGAAGGACCACGGATTGATCCAATAGGCCGCCATGTGCTAACATATTTGTTAAACATAACATCATTGCGGCAATTCCAAATTGCTCAAAGAATAGCACAGACTCCAATCCAAATATGTGCTTATGTCTTTTTTTATACCCATTAAGTCAACTACTAAACAAATTAGTCACATTGACTGGCGCCAAAATATATTGAAATTAAAATGAACAACTTTCCAAACAAGACGAGCTAATTTACAAGTAATTAAAAGATGATCAATAGACTGTGGCAAATCACAGAAAATACACTTAGTGCATCCTGTCCATCTCCTTTTTACAAGGTTATCTTTGGTTAAGAGAACTTTTCTGTGTAGAAACCACATAAATATCTTTATCTTTAGTGGTACCTTTAGTTTTCACAAATATTTCCGTAAGAAAGGCATATGACCATTCATTAAATATTCATACATATATTTAGCCGTAAACAACCTACTCTAGGTTAAATTCCAATAGAACTTGTCTGGCTCATCCACCTGGACAACCCCCATGAGTCTCTCAACCAAGTTGAGCCATGCTGATCACTTATCTCCTGTCAGAGCTCGTCTAAAACTAATATTTAATGGAGCATTTGACAATACATGTGCTATGGTAACATGTTTATGTTGCACATTGTTATACAGAGATTAATTAAAAGATGGTCAATAGACTGTGGAAAATCATAGAAAACACACTTAGTGCATCCTGTCTATCTCCTTTTTACAAGGTTATCTTTGGTTAAGAGAACTTTTCTATGTAGAAACCACATAAAAATCTTTATCTTTAGTGGTACCTTTAGTTTCCACAAATATTTCCGTAAGAAAAGGCATATGACCATTCATTAAATCTTCATACATATATTTAGTCGTAAACCAACCTACTCTAGGTTAAATTCCAATAGAATTTGTTTGGCTCATCCATCCGGACAACCCCCATGAGTCTCTCAACCAAGTTGAGTGCGGTGACCCAGCACACCACTGCATGTTATAGTGCGCAAGTCGTTGGCATAACACTCACAGAAGGACTTATCCGTGAATATTACATCCCTCAGAGTAGTACAACAGAAACATAGAAGGTCCAAGGTAACACTATAGGATTACAACAATATTCAATACAAAATCTCGAGAACCTCTTTTATATAAAAGCAGGTCTCATACAAATGAAATCCAGAAAAGATCCAATTCATAGCACTAAGCTGGAGATTAACTCTAGCTCTACTCCTAATCCACTACTGCTGTTGTCACAGCCCCAATCTATTCCATCTGGAATATCTTTATCCAGGATTGTACTCGTCCTTCCAATAGATGTTGTCTCCTCCATTGGCAGTGTGGTCTTTGTGTATGCCATTGACACTGCTGTCATTGCCCCTCCATTGCCATGGTTGTCGTCATTCTTCCATTGGTGAAGTAGCGGTCAACTCCTTCAAGCTCCACCAGGTCGACTTGATTCCTTGTGGAAGACCGCCTCTTCGTCGTGATGGATAAATGACGTCTCTTTCGATGGCTCCAAAAGTCTAAGCAGGGGGTCAAATGGGAAGGGGTGGGTAACAACGTTACTTAGCAAGTTCAGAATATATAGAGATAAGGTGTTTCATGTACTAGCTACTGCCATGACCATAAGTCATAGGCATATGCAAGTTTTTGAAACATTTCTTCAAAAGATTGATTTTATTTTGAACACTATGTCCACAGCCTCCACTGGTCTTGTGAATCCAAATGGGACGCCATTCCGGCCTCGATCTCGTAGTTCCATTCCGGGAACACGGTTGTGATATCACAAATTTGATTGTTTGACTCTGCAGAGTTTCATCACTTTACCCAACAGTTGCTGGCCCTTTATATGCTCTCTTTACACTCCATGAGTGTTATAGCTAAGGCTCAGGACATTCAGCCATGTGGAGCTCTTCCCCTCATAACGCACATCCGCCCCTTGAGATGCTATAGGTGAAACACGATCACCTCATACCCATCACCCACTCCTAGCTTCCATACCAAACACCCCGTCGGATGGGAAGTATATGCGCTTCCACACTAGCAGTCGTCGCAACGATCAAACCTGGTAATGGCCTGCCATATATATGCTTATGAGGAAATAAGCCTCTGACTGACCCCGCCCATACAAAGTCCATTGGTTGATGCTTTCACTACGGCGAAAGGATCACTGGAACATGGGTTATTAATTTCCTAATGATATATACCTTCCTGTACGATGGAACACCATACCCATTCATCTTAACATTGTTCCATCACCAACCAATAGTATATACCACATCATTTGAAAATAGTTTTTCTTTTTTATGCAAGTGAAAGGAACGTATAAATAATTCTGCAAGTACTTTGATAAAAATACATCAAACGGTATGCAAGAATGAACTTGCCTGTGATAAAGGTGGCAATTCATGTCCTTCGGGGTTCTAGGGTTTGCAGTAAAACCCCGAGATCTGAAAATAGCAATGTAGTCCTGGTAAGGACTACTGGAAACACTGTCAAGATGCTATTATGCCTAGATATGAGATGCATCGTAAAATCCCCCAAAATACCCATGCTCAAAAGTGTAAGCTTCGTTTTACTTGATACTTTGATAACATCGTATTCTTTGGTTTAGGGTTGTTTTATTACCTTTTGGTGATGTTATTTAATACTTAAGGATTTTGATAAGATTTAGATGAATGATTATATAAGATTTATTTGGTTACTTAATCATTTGCATATGTTTATTTAAAAGTATTTGAACTAATTGATATAACTTCCTTAATTGTAAGTAGTTACATATTCAACTTTTCTTTACTTAACCAATTTAAAATATTATCAACACAAGAGTGAATGAATTTCAGATGAATTCTTCTTTGTGTGTTTTACCTAGGATGAGTAACAGAACAGTCATCTATAGAATGTAATAAAGTTCAAAATATATACTTTGAGCTTATTACTCAAATTCTTTTTTCTTTTAGAAAAATAATTGTTTTTGAAAATAGTTCAATTCATTTCCACTTAAGGATCCTTGAATTTTTGTAGGGAATTCAATTCATGTCCACTTAGGGATCTTTGAATTATTCACACAAGAAATCTTTTCAAATAATTTATTTTTGAAAATAATTCAAATCATATCCACTTAAGGATCTTTGAATTTTTCACTCAAGAAAACTTTTCAATAAATGAAATAAAAATCATATTTGAAATCCTTATAAAATTTTGAGTAGAACACATATTTTTACTTTATTTTTAGGATTTTATTTGAATTTTAATTTTTGAATTTGAATTTGATTTGATTGAGATTTTTTGTAAAATTACCAATAGGTCCTTCGTCCAACTGGGCTGAACCAAGTCAAAGACTGGCTCGGGTCCGGTCAACAGACCGAGCCACTCTTCCCTTATCCCTCTCTCCTCTCTATCGCGTGAGCGTGCTCTCTCTCGTTCCCCTTCTCCTCTGGCGATGTCACCGTCGCCTCCCCCAGTTCCGGCCGTCGCCACGCTCTGCTTCGGCCAGCTCCGGCCAGCTCTGGCGCCGCTGCTTCCCCGGCGCGTCTCTGCCGCGGTGCCGATTCACCACCATGCGCCCCTAATCGAGCTCGCTCACGGAACCCTAGCCGGGTGGCTTTAGCTCGCCGGCACGATTCACCGCCGCCGTGCCTCCTGCTGCGCCACCTCGCCTCCACTTTGTCGTGACTGCCATAGATCCGCGCCTTCGGCTGATCCTACTCACTCAACTCCATTCTCTCGGCTCCCTATCGAGTTTCTGCTCGACAATGCCTCGAGTCGCCTACCTCACACCCTCAACGCCGGTAGGATGGCGGCTCTCCGTTTGCAACCCTGGCGTTCATTGGCTCGCTCCAGCCTGGTGGTGGTGGTGCTGTGGTGCTCGCTTCTCCTCTGGTCCTCCTCCACAGACCACATGGGCACTGCCCCGTCGTCTTAGAGTTACGGCCATGGGCGTCAGGTACTAATTCTCCTCTTCTTCTCTCTCTAATCTCCTTTTCCAGCAAGCTATGCTTGAGCTTGCTAAGCATCGTTCTAACGCACGATTTCTACCCCCTAGTGCTTAGGGTTCCTGTGTTCAAGCTTTACTATGCACTGCCTAGTGATTTTTAGGTGAATTAGTGTGTAAATGAGCTTGCTGGATCACTTCCCTTCTAGAAAAGCTTTAGAGAATTATAGATAGAGCTAAAATGATTTTTAGGAGACTCTGTAATGATATACTTCATGTATTCTTGATGTAGATTACTTGTTGTTGCTTCTAGTAAAGCTGAAATGATTTTTAGAGCTTGAATAGCTGGCTTGGCTTGCTGTGATGCCTCCCAAGGAGTTACACAATAGCTAGCTAGCTATTAGGCTTTGTAAATAAGTTTTTATGCTTTCGTGTGCTTCTTCCAGTGTACAGATGTGCTAAGCTCAATTTAATCCAGTTCCCTGGTTTACTGGCTTGTGTGTGGTGTTCTAATTCATCCTGGTGATGAACTGATGTGTGTGCTTGTTGTGTTCCTCACTGTCAGTCGTGTTAACTGAAGAATATTCAACTTGACAAGCTAACTGATTACAAGTTCTACTTTAGTTTCAGAGATGAATTTTAGATGATTCACTCACCTAGTTGACATGTATTTATTTTGAGTGCTTATGATATTAATTGGTTGATGGTTCAGCATGTTTACCTCCTGGTAATAAATCTTTATGTTGTTTATTTGCTGCCTAGGCATGATTTACACACTGTGGTGCCTCCATAGAGTGTGCACAATGCTCAGATCCATGCCTAGCATGATCTATTAATGTTAGTGTTGTTGAAACGATTTAAGAAATGTATTCCTGGACAGATTTGGCTATTTAACTGATAAGAACAGATGTTGTACTTGCTTTTTTGGCCTAGCCTATGATGCAAAGGCTGAGGCACTATTTGATAAGAACAGATTTTTACTAGTGTGTGCTTTAATTCTCTGTGATGAGCTTGCATAGCATCACTATGCAAACTGAGAGAAATATCTCCTCCCTCTCCCAAAGAGAGTAGCCTGCTGTACCCCTCTCCTCTCTTTCCCTCTCATCTAAAGATATGCACCTATGCTATATGAAATTAGGTCCTAGCAACCTGCTGCTGAAGAGAAGCTTGGTCTTCTAGATCCTGAACATAACCTGCGTCTTGTGGCTAGCCTGCTCCTAGTTGTTCTAAAGATTGGGCATGGTTTGGTGGTGTTCTTGGTGTTCTTAAGATGATATGGCTGATGTGGAAGAGTATGTTTAGCTGCTGATATGATTGTGTTGATGTGAGAAAGAAGTGGTGCGTCTGGTTACTTATTTTAGTTGTGGGAAATATCATTGAGATGAAATTCGAATTTTAGGTGTGGCAAGCATGTCCTTATATAGGCCTAGCATGAGGATTACTTGGGATTGAAGTAATAGTAGATATTTTGCTTGTGGATAGACATGCCTAGTCATTGTTCTTATCCCCTTATGTGGCATGCTTATCTACTCAAGTTTGATCATTATCTCTTGTAGGATTTATTTTTGGGCAAGCCAAGTGAATTTTGTTACTAGATGGGCTTGTGGGCTAATTCTCTTATATGGGCCTTGGCATATGGATGGGTCAAGAGGGCTTTGAATTATATGGGTTGTGATGATCATGTGGCTTTCCAATTTCAGATTTGTGGGATTTGACATTTGGCTGATTTTCTTCCTTGGGAATTAATTCCATTGGAGAAATATTTTTATGTGGGCTTTCATAATTCGAAACTTGACTAGATTAAAGGGATTAATAAGTTGCCTTCTTGATAATTGGATCAATGTTGCCTTTGTATCTTGCTCAAATGGATCATGTCCCTTGTTGCCTTCTTGTTGCCTAGTTGATCCATGATGTCTCAAATGATCCAAATTATCCATTGTTGCCTTTGATTTAATATTGATCCCTCTTGTCATCAATTGGATATTAGGGCAAGTTCCTAATATCCATTAGTTAAGTTCCAAGATTTAATTGCCTCACCCTTGTGGTGAAGGCAAATATTTTAATCATAAGGAACTTTCCTTTTGACCTTGTTTATTTTTATTTGAAATTCAATTGCTTTTATGCATACAAAAGAGATCTGTTAACAAGGTAGCTAATCTTGTTACCAAACTACTTCTATATAACACAAAGCCTTTCAATTTCACCCAAGTTTAACTAGAGAAGTTGTTAAGAACAACTTTTGGTTTTCTTTCTTGCTTGCTTGTTTTGTCTTGCAGGAATGGATTTGAGAAGATTGGGAGATAAGAAGACCCAGATAAGTTGGGAAGATCAAGTTGAAGATTTGCTTTAGGCTTTCACTTTCTTCTATGTATTTCTTCTTTTATTTTGGATGAGATATGTACATTTCTATAAATGTTGTAATATTCATTTATTATCCCATTTAAAATCTTGTAAAGTTTGATCTTGTATCCAATTCCATATGTTGTATCTTATTAGACTTTGGACATTTGTATTTGAGATTTGTAATTTGAGACGGGTGTAGGATGGTGAATTGATAGTATGATGACTTGGGATGATGTGTGAATGATGATATGATAATGTGATAAGATTATAGATGCTTGAATTCATGTATGATCATAATGTGTGATTGATATATTGAGATGATGGATATGATAGTGTATGATGTGATAAGATGATCATCTGAATGTTGTTTTTGTGTCAAATATTTAATTGGAATGCTAATATTGTCATATTATTGTATTGTGCTTAAAAGTGTTGAGAATTAGGATAGATCATGTTCAATTTGCTAGAACCTCGACAATCGACTAATTTGACCAACTAGTCTGTCGAGCAATAACTGAATGATTTCTTATTCTTGTGATTTCAATTTAATTGGGTATAAAGGTCATCTCGAAGTTTATCGTACTTGACAGGATGATCTAAACCATAAATCATCGAGTCGAGCAAAACATTGATCACTTTATCTCTTCTATTTTAAAAGCGCGAAATTTACCCGTATTTTTAGATGCATGCTATGCGAACGCACAAATTCTAATTCTACCCTTTCGACTCTCTAAATTGCGGGGTATTACATTAAGCCATGCTGATCACTTATCTCCTGTCAGATCTCATCTAAAACTAATATTTAATAGAGCATTTGACAATACATGTGCTATGGTAACATGTTTATGTTGCACAATGTTATACAGAGATGAGTATTGAGAAGATAAGGGGAGTCTTCCCAAAAACGAGTATTACTCCCATCACCAATGATGAAAGATCCCCTACTAAAGAACTCGTCCTTAACTCCCATTATTCCTTTCCAAAAAGGAGAATCAGTGGGTTTAGATTGTACTTGAGACGATGTTTTGCTATGTAAATATTTTTTATGCAATAGCTCATTCCACACACCTTCTTCATTTAAAAGTGTAAACATCCATTTACTGAGTAAACAATTATTTTTAAGGTCAAGTACCTCAATCCTCAGACCCCCTTGGTCTTTGGGACGACGGATAATATTCCATTTTGATAATATGTATTTCTTTTTCAAATTATTGCTTTGCCAGAAAAAGCGAGAGAACGATAAACATCTAGCATTTTCCATACCCCTTTGGGTATCTTAAAAAAATAAGAGAAACATTGGTAGGCTTGTTAGAACAGAACATAGGGCATCTCTTTTTTATTGTTGCAGTAATTCAAAGGTGAAAAATGCTACCCAATCAATTTGCTTAGGGGTAGAACAGTAGAAATAAAAGAAATCCTAAAAGAATTTTTTCATGTTATCCCCTTAAAAAAATCATATGATGACTTTTGAATTGTAGGATTGATTTTGAAAAATTTCGACATGAGTTCTTCCTATCGTCCGGTTCTTGGAGAATTTTGTCGAAATAGCTGTGTTGTACAATTCAGGTGTTTTAGATTCCTGTAGAGATCTACAAGGCGTGCCATCAAATTCTTGAAATTGTCTTCGTGTGATTTTCCTACCTCGCATTCCAAATTTGAATGTAATCACACTGTTAGACAATTGTTTATACATTAGTGATGGGAGTATCGAATTCTACGATCACTTTGCACCAAATTGTTAATTGCAAATTTAATTTTGAACTATTTTTGAGATTATCA
Source organism: Puccinellia tenuiflora (assembly GCA_012064385.1). Classification (NCBI taxonomy): domain Eukaryota; kingdom Viridiplantae; phylum Streptophyta; class Magnoliopsida; order Poales; family Poaceae; genus Puccinellia; species Puccinellia tenuiflora. The sequence continues at coordinate 1,369,894 of QRDG01002465.1, read as the reverse complement.
CCTCATTATGACAAAATAGCCCACATTTATAGATGATGTGGTGGTGATTGGCTTCCGCATCAGCTCTTTTGACCTTTCGAACTCATCACTCGACGATTTGTCCACCTCGACTTTTTTTTGCTCCCGATCTACGTCATCTGGGTTAATGGTGGTAGAATATTGTTGGCACCGACAAACCCATCGTTATTGATGTCGACGGATACATTCAAGAGTCATGAAGCAGCATATATAGAAATTACCCAGGTTCTCTCTTAGAATGATGTAACTAGTAAACTCTATAAACATGATGGAATGTGCTCTCGCTGGGGAAAGAGGGCTTCGAAATGTCATGACTAAGCCCATCATTCAAGCAACAGCAGGAAGTGTGCGTCACACATCATCGCGTGGCGGCTGCTTCACGTACGACGTCGGCACATCTCGATCCGTATCCGCTAGCTTGGCTACGATGGCGCCCTCGTGTGCGTAGACTTTCGCCATCGGAACCCATGATCTCGTGGTGGCCCTGTCGTTCCATAGTCCACAAGCAGCTAGCTAGCGCAAGGACCGGTCCTAATCTCTCTGACCAAGTGGATCTGTCACGGAGTGATCATGGAGCAGCGCCGAAGCGCGTCAGCTCAAAGGTACCTCTCATATATACAGTACGTGCTACGCAACGCGTCGCCGTCGGTATGGTCAAGGGGTACGTACTAGTGGCATCTTCGACGCTGCAGGCAAGCACGCACAGCCCGAAGCAACTGCACGTGAAGACTCTTATTTATTTTTATCTCTGGCTGCTTCACCTTGATTTCCGGTGGGTTAGTACTTAAGAAGCTAACATTTGATTTGATGTTGCTTTAACTAGATTGTCACAAGTGGAGGTGGCATCACAGGGTTATGCCGAGAGTTGGTGGTGCTCTTTGAATACACGGGTTTTGACCTCCAGGGTGAAACCTTTGATCTTAATTGAACCTGACAATGTTTGACATTGCTTAGCCATCGTATCGTTACGTTAATGAAATATTACATGGAGTTTTCTCAAACTTGTTAACTGGAGTGAAACCTAGGATTTAGTCTTTTATGACTCGATCCGGCGACGATGAAGGTGTCGATTCCCCTTCTTAAGGCGTTGCTTTTGGAGATCTTCTCTTGCAACCCATGTGTTGTCTCGGGCAATGGTTGATATAGTTGCTGCTGCGTTAGCTTTTTATTTTCTTTCTTTTAAATAATTTGGTTGTCCGCATCATCGATTTCTCGACTTGCTCCTGATATTGAGGTGTTGCTCAGGTGTAATTTGGTATTTCTTGATATTAACATATTGCCTTTTATCGGAAAAAAAAAACTAGATTGTCACAAGAGTAGCAGACAAATGCCGTATTGCCGTGACGGACCGATTGAAGTTGACTGCTTCCCTCTTTTCCCCTTTCTTCTCATGGTGATGAGTTGCTTCATAAACAAGCCGTTACATGAAGTGGAAGCGCAGGAAAGGCGATGCATATACTCGCTCCGTTCCACAATATAAGATGTTTTAGATGCTTTACATGTTGTCTAGATTCGGAGTAAAAGGAGTGAACATATACACTAAAATGTGTTTACATACATTTGTATACATCTGACAGGTCTAGCCCCGTCAGACTGGTACATGACTGAAGACCTTGCGGAAACTGGCCCTGGAGTCCCCAGTTGTCGAGATGCAAAAACATGATCGCTCCAGATGTCCAGCAGTCTACACCAGATCGAGATTGGCACATGTACCCCGCGTAGTTCAGGAACTGTTGTAAGGCCATCGATCATTGGATGTCATCTTTGGAATCAAAACACGCTGATAAGCTGCTTGTGCTGATCAGCACCAACCAGAGGAGGAACTTTGTACCAACAGGTAGCATGACAGAAGCACAGGAATGATCTACTCTCTTCGGACTTGCTAACTCCAAAGCCTTGGAACTCCTTCGAAAGAGGGAGAGAACGAGTCATAATTTTGGAAATCTTCTCTAACAAATATAATTATATATACACAATTTGTTTTTGTACAATACACAAATTGAGTTATTCTTCGGATCACAATTTGCAGGTGCACACATCATCACACAATGTACATATAGGAAAAAAAAAGGAAAAAAATATAATGAACTCATAGGGGAATACTTCGGAATGGAATCATTGTATTCGATTATGTGTTTCCCGTGATGAAAAACAGCCAAAATCTTTTAATTCAAGTTACTCTTTTTCGAAGTTACTTGTTTCATTTGAATTGCTAGAGCATGTGTACGTAGCACCAAACTTAAATACACGCGTTTTGAAATTATAGTGACCAGTGAGAAACCATGGTTCACATGAGGAAATGTGAGTACGTAACTTAGCTAATGAAGTAGGAAGAATAGAAAAATTGAACTCCTTCACCCAATCAACATAAAACAAACTTTAAGTCCTGACGGACGGTGGGACGGCTGGAGTTGCTCTTAAGCCCATCATTCAAGCAACTATGATCTTTACATTGCTACACTGACGGTGAGTGAGAGGAACGTCAGTGCCGGCTGGAGTATGTGGCCATGGGAAGTCCACACGCAGCGTAAGGATCAACCTATGATTTGTGCAAAAAAAAAAAAAGACCAACCTATGATCTCTCTGACCAAGTCGACCTGTCACGGTCTCACGGAGTGATGGAGCAGCACGGAAGCGCGTCCGTCTTAATCGATCCGAGCCGCCTATATCCTCTACATTGGTCAGCTCAAAGGTACCTCTGGACTCCCGTGCTACGCTACGCGTCAGTATGGTCAAGATACTAGTGTGGCATTGTCGACGCTGCAGCCACGCACAGCCTGAAGCAACTGCACGTTCTTTATTTTGTTTCTGACTGCTTCAACTGCTTTGCTTGTCCCTGATTTCGGGTGGGTTTGCATACAGCATGATCAGCAGCGAGTACGTCTGAAGCTAACATTTGCTTTTTTATGTTGCTTTAACTAGATTATGAAGAGTTGCAGATGCCAATAACAACAGTAGCAGACTAGACTGAAAAATGCCGTGACGGGCTGATTGAAGTTGACCTACTTCCCTTTCTTCTCAGGGCGATGAGCTGCTTCATAGACAAGCCGGTACATGAAGTGGAAGCGCAGGAAAGGAGATGCATATATCTCAGTGCCGCACACAGGGAATAGAAGTAGATCATATGCGTAATATGTAAGGTAGAGGCCTCCTGTAGAAGACGAACAACTGGAAGTAGAAGGCCACCACGAACCCTAGGACGAACCCGATCGCGACACCGATGGCGACGTCGTCGTTGAGCTTGTGCAGCCCGAGACCTCCTCCTCCCTGTTTCTTCTCACAATAACGTAGCGGCGCACCGCAGAGCCCTCGGTTACCGGAGAAGCTAGCAGCCGGAAACGACGAGAAAATTGTAAAAAAAAACCACCACATTTCTGGATAGGATTTCAAAACACCACCAAGATTACCAAAAAGCACTGATCAATCACTTGACACACTCTAAACAAGTTTCTGACCGGTGGGTCCCGGTGTGAGGCCTACGTGGCAGAGATAACAACAAAAATAGACTTCTATTAGAGATGTTCTAAACTTTGGGGTTTTTTTCATAAATTGGCAGGGTCAACTGCTTCTCTCCGAGTCTCTGACCCCATCTCTCTCCTAACCTGCATCTCCTACCGCCGCTGCTGCCTACAATTTCTCGACGTCTTTGCTCCGGCATCCTCCAGCCACTGCCCATCTGGACGCGGGGCGCCCTCTGCAGTTCCCTCCTCACCTCCCCGCCGTCCATGCTCGCGGCTGAGCCCCGCCGCTGAACCCACCTCCGCGCGCCGCCCTCAATGCAGACAATGAGCCTCGCAGCCCGCAGTAGAGCCCTTCCCCTTCCGGCGGATGGGGTCTGGTGACCCAAGACCGAGCCCGCATCACGCAACGCCGATCTTGCCTCACCATGTCGCGTCGCTCCGGCTTTATATGCTGCCCCGGACCAAGACGAAGCGCCTCAAAGCTCCGCCTCGCTGTGATGATCATCTAAGCCAAAGGAATCGAAGAACGAAGCCATGTATCGCCAGGAATCATCGTCTTCCTCATCTCCAACAACCGCCTTCTCGGGACGAATCCATCGCCGTCAAGCCGCCTCTGTCCACGCTGAGCACATCGTTGTCTTCCTCGTGACCATTGATACCTTGCAAACGTATCTACTTTTCCAAACACTTTTGCTATTGTTTTACCTCTAATTTACATGATTTTTCACAAGAATTGCAATTGGTGTCTTATTTTTGTGTAAGAATTGAAGGAAATCAGCCACGGTGCCAGGAGGGCTCGCGGAGGGGCCACCCCAGGAGCAGGGGCGGGTCCCACCCGCGGGTGGACCTAGGGCCGCGACCAGGGGTCGCCCCTGCCCCTGGTGCGCCGCCTATGGGCCCCCCATTGGTACATAATGCCCTTTTGACCCAAAAGTTACGCCCCCTGAACGCCTTGACCAAAAACCTTACGGAGCACCGCCGCCACCTCGAAACCCAAATTCGAGATCCAGGATCGCTGTTCCGGCACCTTGTCGGAGTGAAGATCGCCACCATTGTCACCGCCAACGCCTCTCCATCAACCATCCATGAGTGGATAGCTCCCTGCTGTAGGCAAGGGAATGGAAGGGATTGAATAAGATCACTCGAGTAATTCGATACTAGATTGTTAGGGCATGATGCCTATTATCCTCTATTTGTGTTAATCATCGTTTTTGCAACTGGTTGTGCTTAATGCTTGACACTTAGGGTCCGAGTGCCATGATTTCAGATCTGAACATGTTATGTTTTCATGATTGATGTTTTGGATCATATCTACTAGTTGTATGCACCTGTTGTTGTCCTGAACCGGCGACCCCAAAGTGACAGTTTGGGATATCAAAGGGAAAGGGTAGCAACTTGAGGATTACATGTATTCACTGTGTGTTAATGCTTAGCTCCGGTGTTCTATTAAAAGGAACACCTTAATTGCGATTAGTTCTATTATTGGCACGGCAGAAACTGGATGGCAGAACAAAAGATGCCGTGCAAGTTCTTATTGCAATCACGTTCGGCTAAATTAGGAATACATGCCTATGATTGATTGATGCTTGGATATTTTATTATTGTTTGTTCATGTTGTGCCATGTTATGATTATTATATGAGTTTCTTTACAGGTGTGGTTGAATTGACAACTCAACTGCTAAGACTTATAAATATTCTTTGGCTCCCCTTATTTCGAATCAATTTTACTTCCCTCGAAGACTGTTGCGATCCCCTACACTTATGGGTTATCAACCGTATGGTTCTCCTAGACCAAGCCTTTCTTCCCTGCGTCCACTGAAAAGCTTTGCCTACATTCGCCGTCGCATGCCTCAGCTCCGGTGGTCACCGGCGTTGCTTCTGGTGACCATTTGGTCCATCTTGCCGCCCTCTAGTCTCCGCGCGCCAAGACACTCTGTTTCCACCAGCAAACCATGCCGCTTGCATGCCTCTCTGCTGCATCCGCATGTCACCGCCGGCGACCTATGGTCAACTGTGGTGTGGTCGATATTTTTGAAAGTTATTTTTGGAGGAGAGGAGCTGATAGTGGGTCCCCAAAACTTTACAGAAAAACCCAGAAATTATAACAAGTCTAACGTGTGTCTCCCTTTAGCTGTTACCCCTGCCACGTAGGCTTGACACCGGGACCCACCGGTCAGAAACTCGTTTAAAGCGTGTCAAGTGACCGATCAGTGCTTTTTGTTGCATTGTTACTCAGTACCGGTTGATTTTTGAAAAACAAATTGGCATCATGGTGGTCCACTGAAGCCCCTGGTCCCAAATGTGGTGGTTTTTTGCAATTTACTCGGAAACGACCGGAGAGAGTCCGGAACGGGACCTGACAATAAGTTATTTGCCAGGTTCATCGAGGTTAGCTGCGTAAGGTCGCCGATCTTCTCATGTATATGTCCGCTGAATTGGTTGTTCTCGAGTTTGAGGACGTTCAGGTATGCCATGCATGCGATGCTGCTCGGGATTTCACGAGAAAAACTGTTGTTGGAGAGGTTCAGATATGTCAGGTAGGGTAGTTGCAGGGAAATGTCTGCAGGGATTGGCCCTGAAAGGCTGTTGTGTGACAGGTCTAGCCCCGTTAGACTGGTACATAACTGAAGACCTTGCGGAGATTGGCCCTGGAGTCCCCAGTTCTCGAGATGCAAAAACATGATCGCTCCAGATGTCCAGCAGTCCACACCAGATCGAGATTGGCACATGTACCCCCGCATCCCCGGGTATATCTTGGGGATAGTTCAGGAACTGTTGTAAGGTCATCAAGCATTGGATGTCATCGTTAGAACCAAAACACGCTGATAAGCTGCTTGTGCTGATTAGCACCAACCAGAGGAGGAACTTTGTATCATCAGATAGCATGACAGAAGCACAGAAATGATGTACTCTTCTTCGGACTTGCTAACTCCAAATCCTTGGAACTCCTTCGAAAGAGGCAGCGAACGAGTCATAATTTTGGAAATCTTCTCTAAAAGTTATATTGTATATTCATAATTTGTTTTTCTACAACACACAAATTGAGATATTCTTCGGCTCACAATTTGCAGGTGCACGCATCATCACACAATGCACATATATGAAAAAAAGGAATAAAATATAAGGAACTTACAGGGTAATACTTCGGAATGGAATCATTATGTATTCGATTATGTGTTTCCCATGATGAAAAACAGCAAAAATCTTTAAATTCGAGTTACTGTTTTTTGAAGTTACGCATTTCATTTGAATTGCTGGAACCAAACTTAAATACACACATTTAGAAATTAAAGTGCCACTGCCTACCGGGAAACCATGGTTCACATGAGGAAATGTGAGTAACTTAGCTAATGAAGTATGAAGAATGGAAGAATTGAACTCCTTCACCCAATTAACATAAAACAAACTTGCAGGGAAATAACAAAGCTACTAGGTATTAATGAACATATCTCAGCATGAGCACCGATCATGGATGAACAAGATGAACAGATGCATTAACAAAAAAAATTGTTCAGATTTTGGAAACTAAAATGTGCCGATTTTGAAGTTTGCAAAAAAAAAAAAAAAAACGAGCTATATGTAGCTCGGGCTCTATTTATACTTTTCGCTATGATGTATGACTTCTCTTGTTTTCAATGCAATGACCAATAGGATGCACATATCCTCTACATAGTTCGTGACCATGTGTCCATATTTGTCATCGAGGTACATATTTTTGTGACAAACAAATTTTTTGACCCGAGTTTCCATCTTTTGGTCATAAAAAAATATGTTACCATTTTACTAGTTAAAAAATGTTTTGTTGTGAAGCAAGTGCAAAGAATAGGTAAAAAAAATGGCACCATTCCAAATTTCAGGAAAGTAAGGCATATGTGGTGAAAAATTCCCATATATGACGGATTTTCTCATTTCCACTACATTTTGCATATTTAAATGAGTTTCAGATGATTTTTTAAAAGTATTTCAAAATTCAATTACAAGTGTTCTCTAGTTTTGTTAGAAAAATTACTAAAAAATATATTTTAAGGTACTCAAGGTAGTTTTATATTTTATATATATATTAATCATATAGAATTATAACCTTTTCTTTTTCCTAGTAGGCATGTGTTTTGTTTACTTTTTAGCGGTGAATCAAAAAGAGAATGACATGGTATGTTTGATATTTGGAGATTATCTTTCCATTTGATTTTTGCCGCTACCTTGTTTGGCCTACTAGTACTTTTCATGATGTGATCATATTATATATTTGAACTTTTGATGGTACTATGAACTTTCAACATTTTTCTAATGTATTTATATGATGTTTAACTTTCCATGTTCTCATATTCTCTTTTACGACATGTCTGAGATTTATGAATTGTACAACCGTCTAGATCTTGAAAGTGTCTTTCAATTTCTTTGAAACTCTTGTAAAATGATAAACTTAGTTTTGAATTACTTAGTTTGATCGATAAAAGGAAGGAATATGTGATTTTTGTTTTGTTTTGATAGAGAAGGAATATGTTTTTTTTAGGGAAAGAGAGAAGGAATATGTGATTGTGCAGTGATAGTGAATGAGTCGTAATTGGGCCGAAAATGGGAAGCGAAGCCCAGCAGAAACCATACGCGAAATGAAAACCTGACTTGGAGAAACCTCACCGCCGCCCCTGTCCCCATTCCCCAAACCATCTCCTCCACGCGCGGTGAGGCGCCCCACGATCTCCGCCATGGCCCCCCTGGAGTTCGAGTCGAGCATGGAGATGACCCCGGCGAAGCAGCACGGGCTGACGCTGGACAACCACTTTGTCGATTTCGTGCTCAGCTTCTTCTACTCCTACCTCCCGGAGCCGCCTGTCTCCACCGCCGCCCCCCTCTCCTGCGCGCCCGCCCCCGCCGACGGAGTCGACCGCTTCAGCATCCTACCCGACGTCCTCCTCCACAAAGTCGTCTCCCTCCTCCCCGCTAAGGACGGCGCGCGCACCACCGTGCTCTCCTCCCGCTGGCGCAGCCTGTGGCGCTCCGTGCCGCTGGTCCTCGTCGACACCCACTTCCTCCCTGGGGGTGACGCCGACTGTCGCCCCGCGAGCGCCGGCGCCGCATCGCGCGCCGTCACCGCCGCCGTCTCCGCCGCGCTCAAGGCGCACCCTGGACCTTTCCCCTTCGTCAGCCTCACCTGCAGCTTCATGGACCGCGCCGACCGCCGCTTGCTCGCGCACTGGTTCCAGCTCCTCGCCACCAAGGGCGTCCAGCAGCTCGTCTTCGTCAACCGCCCGTTACCCGTCCTCACACTGCCCCTCCCTCCCGCACTCTTCAGCTGCGTCTCCGTCCGCCGGCTGTACATCGGAGCCTGGGTGTTCCCGGAAACCGACACCCTCCCGCGCGGCGTCGCTTTCCCCAACCTGAAGGAGCTTGTCCTCGGCAGCGTCGTTATGCAGGACAAGGTAATCGACTTCATGCTCGCCGCGTGCCCCGTGCTGGAGACACTCTCGGTGGTGGGGAACGCTCGCATGTTGCAAGCTCGCCTCACCAGCCGCAGCCTGCGGTGCGCACAGTTCTGCTTGTCCGTGTTGGATGAAGTCGTCGTGGTAGATGCCCCGTCCCTCGAGCGTCTCTTCACCTGGAAGAGTTGGGGGATTATGAGCACGTCAGTCAAGATTCACCATGCCCCTAAGCTGCGATTGTTGGGATACCTGGCGCCAGAAGAGCACGATCTCGAGATTGGCAACACCATCATCAAGGTGCAGCTCATCTACTACGTAGTTTGCATTTCCTTCTTTCCATGATATGCACGAATTACTCAAATGCCAGTGATGTGTGATTGTCCTATGTCCCTTCTGTTGACTGCAGGCTGGAACAAAGGCGACGCCAGGAACCATCGTCTCAAGCGTCCACACGTTGGCACTGACCTTACATTTTGGAGTTCGCAGGGCAATCGAGATGCTTCCCAGCTTCCTCAGATGCTTTCCTAATGTCGAAACCCTCTGTATCGAGGTAAAACCAACACCTTCTCTGATCATCTCCCTTCGTCTGGCACTTGCATAATAATCAATAGAGTGCATCTGATTGCTGCCGTATAATTAGCACTGTACATATGCATATGTAGCTCAACTGTGCAACGGCTTAATTTACAGTCTGATGAGGAAACTCGTGAATCCACTGGCAACCTCAGTCCCAAGTTCTGGCGCAAGATCGGTCCCATTGAGTGTGTCCAGTCACACCTGAAGACTATAGTTCTTCGTGAGTACCAAGGACATTCAAGTGAGTATGATTTCCTCAAGTTCATCGCCAAGCAGGCACACGCGCTGGAGAAGATGGTCATCGTGTTGAAGAATGGGTTAAGTAACACTGCGATGGAAGAGTTGATTGCCAAACTGATGCCTCTGAAATCTGCTATGGCAAGCAAAGAGGGCAAGCTGCTGTTCCCGATTCATGAATGGGAAGGAGGAAGCACTTGGAGCATGCAAGCAGGTCTCATAGAAGGATCTGTTTTTCCAGTTGATGATCCGTTCTACTGTCGCTGAACTGAAATGTGCTTGCCTGTTTCAACATCCGATGTTTCTCTGGTTTGTAGTCACTGTTTGGTTGTTGAATTGTGTTTCCTGAAGATTCGGATGGTCTACTTCTACTAGCAATAGTCGCTGAACTTATATGTACTAGTCCTTTAAGTATGGGCCTCTACTTGTTGCTATCTGAATGGCCAAAGACTCGGCATGGGCCTTATTGTGTACTTTGGTGACTCCTGCCTTTAGACTCGATTCTATAATCCCTTTCTGCCTTTAAACTCGATTCTGCCTGCATATCTCAACATCCAAGATATTGATGGGGTGATGTCATCTGGAAGTGGGTTATTGTTTATGTTGCAGTTTCTCTTTTCAGGATACTGGTTTGTAACTTTAGTTTGTTATTTATTAGGATGTTCCATTTGATCTATTAACTTTAGCATGCTCGATGTTGAGACTATATGTACTGTTCATCTAAAACATAGAGAATACTTGCACCTGTTTCTATCTGAATAAGGAACAATGATATCTGCATTTCGGGCGACCTCCTTGGCTAGCTGTGGCTTTGTTCCGGTGATGCACATTACGTTCCACAACTTCTGCTCAGCATGACAATTGATGATTGTGGGAATAACATAGAATTGGAGGTGTCCTTAGCTGATGGGTAATGTTCCTAGCTTGTTCCATCTGGCAGCCCATATGTCATGCTTTTCCGTATTTCCATTCTGTTTCTGTGTTTCCACGGAAAAATCGGAAAGTTTTCATTCCGTGTTCGCTTCCGTAGTTCTGTATTTCCATTCCGTTTCGTTTTTCTGCGGAAAAGTCGGAAATTTTTCATTCCGTTTTCGCTTCCATATTTCCATTCCGTTTAATTTCTTCTGTGGAAAAGTCGGAAAGTTTCCATTTCCATTTTGTTTCATCCCTATAATATACCATCATATAGACATTCACGCATTCAGCAAACAAGTGGCAGCAGGTAGCAGAACTCAGCGTCGTAGGGCTCGATCTCCACCATCCTCTCCGGCATCGGTGGCCTGCCGCGGTGGAGCAAGAGGTCCCTAATAGCCCTCTTGAGCTCGGGAGCCCTGGTGGTACGCGGGAGCTGGCTGTGCACCCACTCCAGCAGCGACTCCACGTCGTCGGCGAAGCATCGCATGTGCCAGTGCAACAGCTTCGGTAGCACAATCGCCACTGTTGTTGCCGACTTCGTTATCTTCCTCCTCACGCCGGGTGCCGCGACGACCCGGACACACCGCTCTAGGTACTCTACCTTGGCCACCTCCAGCTCGCTTGACACCTCCTCCATCGTGTACACTCGGACCTGCACTTGGATGATTTCATTCTCAAATAAGTCAATCTCAAGCTCACTGACAATGGAGGATAACTAGTTGCACGGCATACTGGTGGTGAGGAGCGACTGCCTCTGCAAAGCGCGAAGACGACGTTGGGTTCAGGGTAACCTAGACCGTAGCGGAGCTGAAGATCCCTCTCTCCTTCCTTCATGACTCCCTTCTCAACCATTTTCATCAGAAATTTTCAGGTTAGATCGAAGCATATATGCAGATGTAATTGCTCATTGATATTTTGTTTGTCGAATTAGTTACCTGCTTGTTGCTTTGATCGGGGGAGTGCATGAGGAAGAGATGCTCAATGGAGAGAACATTCACCACCGTTCCACCCACGTTGACGGAAGTTTGATTCAGCATCGCCAGGAGCTTGTCTGGAGATGGAGGCAGACCATGTTGAAGAAATGCCTGAAAGTGTATCATATTATTTCTTCATGGATCATCATGCTCATTACTGTTGCTGTTTTGTTGATAAGTTAATCACTCCGTAGCTTATATTCACGTACGTGCATCACGCAGAAGTTGTAGATGTTGAGCCAGAACGCCAGTTTCTGCTTGTTCGTCAGGAAACTCGGATCCACGGTGCAGAGCTTGTTCATCAACACTCTAAAGAAACAAAAATAAATTTGAAAACATGTCTCCAAATTAAATTTGTCGAGTTGTTCAATGCCGCAACAATCAGTATGCATTCGCTCACCTCAAGTTCTTGATGTCAGCGAGGCAGGACGACACACGGTTCACGTCGAACGAGCTCCGCGTGAACTCGACAAACCTCTTGCAGCGCCCAGCCGTCTCCTCATCAGCAACACCACACTCGGACGACGATGCACGACTCTTGAGGAAGCGAATGGGCGGCGCCGCGCCATTGCTTGACGACGAGGACTTGGGGGCAAGGCTTCTTGAGGAGCCAATGTAGGAAGAGATGTTGAGCTTCGGCCCGCTGCTCAGCTCCAGCTCTGTTGCTGCATGATCCGTTGCTCTGTTGAGCTTGTGGAAGATGGTCACCGTCAGCTTGATCAGCTCCTCTGACAGCTTGTTGGGGCTGCTCAAGCAGATTTTCCTTTCTGGGGGTTTCAGATTGTCGAAAGAGTGGCTGCTTCTTCTTGTCTGATCAGCCTCCACGCCTGTTCAAAGATTTTAAACGGTAGCATCAGAAATCGACTTGTTCTCACTCTGTTCAGTTTTCTATTTAGAACTTTTTAAACAGAATCAAATTGTTGTTGCCTCAGAAAAAAATATCAAACTGTAATATGTTTTCTAAAAATAAATATTTTCTCTCGAACACCACAAAGCGATCGAATATGACAAACTGAACAAAAAGTAATGTAATTTAGATTGAATTATGTATGGCTACTTTAATATTAGAAAAATGTATGGCTACTTAAACCTGTTGGAAGAACCCAATCAACCTATCAATTTTATGATCGCGTCTGATGCGCATTTCATTTGTACCTTGTGCAGAGATAGATCCTGCAGAAGCCTTGCTGTCACGTTGGAGACCTTTGTCACTGTATGCACAGGGCAGCCTTGGGAGTTGTTCACCACCATGGAGCCGGAGCTCACTCCGGCCACCCGAATGCCGGCTTTGATGGCACTTTTGCGTCCAATCCTGCCACCGCTGCTTCTGCTGGAGAAGAATACAGTGGTCGGTCCAGTTCTGCTCGCGACGAAGCCGCAGACGCAGGTCGTCGACCTTCTTCTCGAGGTAGAATAACTCATCTTCCACGATCGCCAGCTCTGCAAGGAGCCCCCTGATCTGCACCAATGGGACACAACCAATTACCAACAATCTCAAGTCACTGAAGAAAAGGTATAAATTGCAGTTTACAGTGCCTGTTAGTTACCAAAAGGGGATGATGTTGTTGTGGGGACAGTGTGTTTGAGAGAGACATGCAGGCAAATCGTACCGATGCAATTGATTGACGAGTACGAGAAAAGAGGAATCCAAGGGAAAACAGATGTAGATAATGGGGGTTGGTATTTGTAGACAAATCTTGCATTGTGGCTAGCAATGCGCAAATAGTACTTTGATGTCCCCCTGTCGAGAGTTTTCCATGCTGCACATCGCTCGCTGTTACAAACTTACAACTGTTACCGTATGATCTGTAATGTTGCAGACTAGTAGCAGGCAGAGGACTGAGCAATTGGGGATTGAGCATGATTGTGGAGGGATTGACTGTCAAATCTTGGCAGGGGCATTGCTCGACAAGAAGTGACTTGAGTTGAGACTGAAACAGCTCTGACTCTGTTTCTTTTTTCTTGGTAAAAAACAGTTTGAAGAGGATTGCACTGTAAACAGAGAAAACGTAACGCTCTAGCGCGCGCTTGCTTGTAAATGAGATTCAACACAAGGATCACAACAAGACTCACATGGATGGATTTGCTGCGTGGACTGGATAATCAGTTAATTACCTTGTTGGGAACTACTGCTGCGAGGCAGCAGTGGCAGATGGCCCGGCCCTGCAGCGAGCAGTGCAGGATTTTGTTGAGGCGCTTCTCCTTCTCCAGCACCGCCTCCAGCCCCGACACCTCCACCTGCAGCTCCTCCGTCTTGCAGCGCCGCTCCTCCTCGTCCATGAGGAAGTGCATGAGCTTCATCTTGCTCCGCGCCCTCCTTCTTATACCTCGCCTCCGGCCGTGGAGGTGGACGGAATGACCTGCTCGTAATGGCGTCGGCGGCAACGGCGGCGACCCCATTTAATTGCGCGGGTTTCCGCTCCGACAGATTCCAGGGAGAGAACAGGCAGGGGACGAGAGACTGGGAGCGGGAGGAGATAGAGAGGAGACCAGAGGAGGAGGAGGCGATCACATGATGATGCGGTGTGAGGACGGACGCTTCACGGAAACGGCCAGTAAAACTCGGCATGCATGCAACGCATATGAGCGGCTTCAATTCTCGAGCGGTTGCATTTGCCTCACTATTTATGCCCGTGAGCCGTGATACATCCATCCACGTATATACTGCTCTACATTTTCTTTTCTTTTCTTTCTTTTGTTCAGGACAAACTAATATCGTGTGAAACTGTGGCAAATTTCTCAGGTTCCAACGTGTGTTTTACAGCTAAGTATCCATTTTTTATTTTCAATTTTTTTAACAGGGGAGTTAAACCCTGGTCTCTACATCAATCGATGGAAAAATATGATTTTCCTTGCAGAGTTTATGAATCATAGTTTACAAAGCATGGATCAAAAAGAGTGGTCACAAAAACCAACCAGAAAAATATTATTTTAAAAATATGAAACTTTTGTGTAACATCTAATCTATTAGAGTGCCACAATCCAGTCAGGTTGAAAATAGCCCGTGCGACGGCTACATCCATAGACTCCCGCTATCCCAGTGGAAGGAGAAAGAATCATTCGTGGATCTAGTATGTCATCTTGTGAATAACCAGTCTTTTCAAAACCCAAGGCATTCCTATTGTAACAATCGTAATAAAACACATACTACTCCCACATGAATACGCATGCTTTGTTAATTTTATCTATCTACTTAACCATTTTCCGAACAAATTCGTAACATATGTTGGTGGTGATAAGATAAAAGTAAAATCAACAATTTGCGAAACAAAAAGAGTAAAGAGACGGTATAAACAAATGATGAATAGATTTCTTTGAATCGCAGACCACACTTTTTTTACATCCGCTCCTTTTTTGCTTAGCAAGATTATCTTTGGTTAATAAGACGTTTTTACAAAGAAACCACATGCATATCTTAATCTTTCATGAAACTTTAAGCTTCCATATACTGACATGAAAAGTCTTTGAAAACTCACAAGGAAGGAATCGAAGAAATCTAGTGTGCTCATTCCTTAGGGCTCCTTTGATTTTATAGGATTCTTAAAGGATTTGTGTAGGATTGAAATCCTATGGAAATTTTCCTTTGTGAGCCATTTGATTCATATGATCACATCCAATAGGAAATATTCCCATAGGAATCTTGTAGTGTAAATCATATAGTAATAACATGAGGTCTAACCTCATGGAAAATTCCTTCACCTCAATCGAAGGGAGTGATTCTTCCCATCGGATTCAATTGGACATGCCATCCCTTAGGTTTGCATATGGGATTTGACCATAAATGCTCTTGAGGTTGTTAGATTCCAAACAAAAACAGTTGGTTTATGAGATAAATGCACCATCATCAAGCGTTGAATCAAGTGTAACCATCAGTTCCACTTGTTCCCAGTTAATATTAGTCTAAACTCAATGTTTAAAGGTGTTTCCGTTAAGACATTCGCAACCGAAATATTTTTCCGTCGCACAATGATATATGGAGGGTGATAGTGTTCAGAAAGTGGCAAGCCTGCTAACCAAGAGCAAAACCGAGTACTCATACCGTTACCCACAACAAATTGGCCTCGAGAAAAAAAAAGCATAATTAACATCACATAAATCCTTCCCAAAATGGAGAATCATTGGGTGTCGCCGTAACCTGTGACAACGTTTTATGTATTAGGTACTTATGAAGCAACAGATCTTGCAACACACCCTCATTCAAAGTGTATAAAGCCATCTGCTCAGTAAACTATTGATTTTTTTACTCTAGCACCACCTCAACCCCCTTGGTCCTTGAGACAGCAGATGATATTCAATTTCGTGAGACATTTTTAGGTTGGTCGCTTTGCCAAAAAAAAAAATACCGATGAAAATCTAATATTGTTCTCACCCCCTTGGGTATTTAAAGAAAGCATAGCATAGAAACATAGACAGACTCGTAAAAACAGATTTAACAAGGACAAGTCTATCCCCGTACGAAAGAAACTTTGCTTGCCAACATCCTAGCTTTCCTTGAAAGTGGTCTTCCACCTGTTTCCATTCAATATAAAGTAATCTTAAATGATGGTTATGGACACCTAAATATCTGAAAGGTAAAGGTCCACACTCACAACAAAATACTCGTATATATTGGTTATCTTCCTTGTTTGCATTTCCAAAGCATATGAGTTTCACTTTAATAAAAAATAAAATTTAGACCATACAATTGTCGAAGAATACATAAATTCAATTTCATGTTAACGGATTTATGTAAGTCGTGCTCCATAAAAATTATTTTAATGTCGCATACTATAAAATGGACATGTCCCATCAAAGAGTTGAGATATTAGTCTGCCAACTTGGCCATCCTGTTTTGCCCTTGAAACAAGGATTTCCAACATGTTCGCCACAATGTTGAAAATAAATGGAGACGAAGGATCTTTTTTTGTATCAAAACAGTGACCAATACCGTTATTGATCCTTATTCCCATACTACCATCTTGAACGAAACATACAATCAAATCACACCATTTTTTTGTAAATAACCTTCCATTTGCAGTGCTTGTTGGATAAATGGCAACTCAACTCTATCCTAAGCCTTCTAAAAGTCTATATTAAATAGAATCCATCCATTTTCTTCATGTGAAGCTCGTGAATTGTTTTGTGTAGGACAACCACACACTCCAGAACATGCCACCCAAGAATAAGTAGCACCAAGAAGTGTTCATCTTACCATCTCCAAGCACTTGACAGAGAGAATTGACATGATGCATCCATGCAAATAGCCAAAGGCACTACAAGAAATGTGTTGATTTGTGTCCTATTCTTAGTGACGATGGGCGAATTGGTAATAAATCTTTGAAGATATTGTACCCATATGGTCATAAGGCATCTGGGAGGTCTACTTGTAAATTTATGAAGCTTTTTTTTGTTAAAAATGTCATAGTTCCATTACATGAAATGGTCATAAAATGGGAGACATGGTTTACGAACTTATGTTTTGTCGATTACTACCAATTTAGAGCGTCAGAATCCCTAAATTGTGATTCACTAAAATGACTTGTCTGCCAGCTCAGCAATTTCGCCTACTGTCGTGCCTACGTGTAAAATTTATCTTGCACGTTTAAGATAGCACCATGTTTCCCCTCACTTAGAGGTGAGACCCACATATTGACCAATTGACCAAACTATTATTGACTTGTACTACACAATGTGGTCTATATCTGATGCGTGGGTCCAACCAACAAGGTACCAAATGACATACTAGGGAAATCGACAGGCCTAACGGACATTTTGCAACATTTTTGTTGTACCTGCTTCACAAAAAAAATCTATTTTGGCATTTAGTAAATGGAAAATATTTTTCTTACAAAACAAAGTTTGAAACTATATTTGGAAGCAATGTTTGTCACGGAAAGAAGCACCCGTGTGCTAAATTTGGGCACATTATAATGAACTATGCCACAGTTAGGATTATGATCTTGGTTGGCTTGAAAGTCATGAATGTTTATACATGATAGCCCAGTTTGTGAAGATATTTTTTTTAAAATTATCTATAATAATATCTAAATGGGAGCAATCCACTAAGAGCATTTCTCTTAACATGCAAGATGTCTACCTCATCATGCATCTCTGAGAAATTCTTGGCTGCCATGTCTGTTCACCTTTGCCACCTCAGCCCAAAAAAATTTCCATTGACAGTCCATGTGATGTTTTGTCTACGCATTATCCTCAATCTAAACCTGCCATGTGGATAGTCACCCTGGCAGTCGAATGGTTCAGCCTCCAATCCTTCAGTGTCCTGTTTTATTCCATCACTCCACTCCATGGCTCCACGATACATAGCTACAGGGTTGGAATGATATTCTGTCAAATTGTGCTTGGCATGATCACAACTGATGGAGAAACAATTTGAGGTATCGATTCAATTGAAACTTGATATCTCACTTTAGTTTGTACATTTCTCTCTGCAAGATCTTTCTTGATCATATTCTCCTACCAAGGGGTATTTCCTTCGTCATAAACATAAAACATGTAAAGCTAGAAGATGCAACTTCGTTTATGTAAGTGACACATAATCTTGCCTTTTGCAACCATTGTGAGTTTAATAAAATTGAGTTGGACCTATCTCCTTTTTACTATACTCTAATTTGTATTCTATGAAGATACTACCGTTATCTACATTGATGACATCTACATATGGAGTTTTGTTCCGTGTACAAAAGCATGCTTTCTTCAAAGAATGTAGGCTTCCTTCTTTTCATAGCTCGCGCATTGAGCAGATCACTGAACTACACAATTAAGTAAGTAAAAAATCCTTTATAGTCATCTATTTTTTCCATTCACTAAGAAATATTTATCAGCATCGATCATAAAGTTTAGCTAACTTTACGCATTTCTTTTTTATTGAATATCAAGGAATCCCCAAAAAAATTAAATGGGGAAAAATAATTTCCTACTATATCTGTATTGGCACTGTAAACAGAGTGTGAGCCAGAAGATAAGCACTTGGATCATATGGGGAGATCGAAGCAATTAATTAGTTCCACTTCCACGAGGTGTTCCACTCCATCAAGGACCCACATTCTCCATTTGTCCTTGATCTTCAGGAAAAGTGTAAACCGCAAGCTTGATTTTTTGCTAAAATCACTCACATGCCGCTCCTTCTAATTTTCCTATGAAATAAGTGTATTAAATATATTGTATCTCGAACATGTGTGAGCGAGTTATTTTCTTGCACTTTTGAAGCACCGTTGGGAGGCCTAAGAAGTCTAAATCGACAATTATGAGTAGCGAAATTTAGAGAGTAAATGTTTGGCATTTTCTGAAGTGTTCTTACAAGTAGAGCATATGATATAATGTCAATCACAATAATTTAACATTCGATTTAATAAATTTTCATTTCTCGGTAACTAGATAGTTGTCTCACAAAATATTTTTACCATGTCATCCATATGGTTTTTCCACATTTATTTATATTTTACTCGACATTGACCACTCATTATAGGATAATCAATATGCAAAATGAAACTACAATTTATAACAATATTTTTCCGCAGCAACGTGCGGGGTATCGTCTAGTTTATCTTACAAGTAGTAACACAAAGGGACTTCATGCAAAAGTATTGCATTTTTTATATTTTCTTCATTTTATTTTATTTTTTAAACAAGGTAAAAATGGCCAGCATGTCTATTCATAGCAAAGGGTTGAGTATTTCAAAACTTTCAATGGTTTTCTATATCATAACTACTTTTGTACATTAAAATGATTTTTGGTAATTTTTAGCATCAAACGATCACACATTTGTAGTTAATTTCAATTACTTAGATGAGCGAAAATGGCTAGAAAGCTTGAAAAATCATGAATTTTGAAATTGCCCTTAAAATACAGTATACTTTGTGTGAAAGTTGGAGTGGTGCCATTTTGCGCCTTATTTTTTGTATTTTCTTAAAAGCTCATTTTCAGCAATTAGATATAGAAAACCGTTTTAATACAACATAGTTGGAAACTCTTTTTTTGAACATTCTTTTCCATGCCAAGATATACCCATGTTCTAAATTTGCTCACATTATAATAAATAGACTAGGCCACATATATTCCCATGGCTTAGTAATTCATCTTGAAAGTCATGAACGTTCATACATGATTGCCCATTTTATGATGATTCTCCTCTAATTTCCCTATTGAAATATTGTTGTTTTTCCTGAATACTAGTACACACAAGTGGACTTTATGCGAACAGACTGCATTTCTAATTTTCTTCATTTTAATTTATTTAAATTTCAAAATGGCTAATACGACTTGTATATTTTGAAACTATAAAAAATATATATTATGACTACTTTTGCCTTAAAATTTATTTTTGGGATTTTTTAGGATCAATCTATCATAAAGTTGTATTTTAAATTTGATGTACTTTTGAGAAACCGACTTAAAGTTATTTAATTAGGTGAAAATAGCTAGAAAGGTTGTAAGTTCAGAAAATTTGGGAATTATCCATAAAATATGGTATATTTTGTGTGAAATTTGGAGTAGTGCCATTTTGCCCCACACTTTTTTTTGTACTTGCTTCACAAAAACCCTTTAGCACTTAGAAAAAGGAAAATGGTTTTTTGTACAAAAAAGTTTAAACTCCTTTTGTTTACAATTTTTGTCATGCCAAGATAATTTGGTAAATTTGGGCACATTATAATAAAATATGTCACATATATGCTCATGAATTTGGACATGAATGTTCATACATGATAGCCCATTCTATAAAGATTTTTTAAATCATGATATTGTAATTTTGTTATCTTTACTGATAACACATAAAAGGATGTCATGCGAAATGATTACAGTTTTTGAATCTTTCTTCATTTTATTTCATATTTTAAAACGAGGTCAAAATTACTAGGACGCCTATTAATACCAAATGGTTGATTTTTTTAAATTAATAGTGGTTCTTCTGTAAAATGACTACTTTTGTACATTAACATAATATTTTAATTTTTTATGACCAAACTATCACACGCTCGTAGTTCAAATTTGAGTTTCCGGGAAATCAATATAAAGTCATTTAAGTGGGCAAAAATAGCTGAAAGCTTGAAATTTCGTACAATTTGGGAATTATCCATAGGATACGATATATTTGTGTGTGAAATTAGATTGGTGCTATTTTGCGCCATATTTGTTTTTGTACCTTCTTCACACACAAAAAAAACATTATTGATACTTAAAAAATGGAAAATGATTTTTTTGTACAAAAGGTGGAAACTCCTATTGGCAATATTGTTTGTCATGCCAAGATGCACCCCTGTGCACACTTTGGGAATATTATAATAAAATATTCCACATACATGCGCATGACTTGGTCATTTGACTCGAAAGTCATGAAAGTTATACATGGTAGCCCATTCTATGTTTTAACAAAAATCATAATATGATATTCTATTTTTGATGACAACTAGTACACATGAAAGGACTTCATGCAAAGAATGTATTATTTGAAATTATTATTATTTTTTATATTCTTTTCTTTTCAAAATGGGATCAATATTGCATGCATAGCTATTCATAGCAAGGAATCGAATATTTCAAAAATACGAGTTGTTTTTCTATGTAATGACTACTTGTACACCTATGATTTTTGAAATTTTAGGATCAAACTATAGCACCCTTGCAGTTAAAATTTGAATTAACTTTAGGAAATCGATATAAAGTTATTTAAATATGCCAGAGTAGCTAGAATGCTTGGCAATCTATACAAGTTCGTAATTGTCCATTAAATATGGTCTACTTTCTGTGAAAAATTTAGTGGTGTCATTTTTCACTTTTTTGGCAATTTCTTCACAAAAAACCCATTTTGACACTTAAAAATGAAAAAAGATACATTGAATTTTTCGGCCATATTGCTTGTCATGAAAATATTCACCCCCGTGCATAGTTTTGTCAAATCATAATAAACTATGCCACAGATCAACCCATGACTTGGTCATTTGGCTTGAAAGACATGAATGTTCATACATGATAGACCATTTTGTGATTTTTTAAAAATTGTCATATTTAAAATTGGTTATTTTCTAGACAATTAGTACATATAAATAGACTCCATGGAGAATGATTCCATTATTTTAAATTTTCTTAATTTTTTTCAAAATAGGGTCAAAATTGTCGACATGGGTTTTCGTAGCAAGTGGTTGTATCTTTCAAAACTATCACCGCTTCTTCTATATAATTAATAATTGGGTAAATTAAAAATGATTTTTTAGGAGGAAACTAGAGCACAGTTGTAATTCAAATTTAATTACTTTCGAAAAATCCACATAAAGTTACTTAAATGTTCAAAAGTAGCCAGAAAGTTTGAAAGTTGCAAAGAAGTTGGGAATTATAAATAAATAAATATGGTTTGCTATATGTGAAAATTGGAGAGGTCCCATTTTGCAACATATTTGTTATAGTTGCTTCATACAAAAAATCATTTTGGTACTCAGAAAAGATAAAATGAATTTCTTGTACAAAAAAGTTGAAAACTCTATATTGCACCATTTTTTGCCATGCAAAGACGTACTCGTTGAACAATTTGGGCACAGTATATAAATTATGCCACAGATATGCCCACAACTTTCTCATTTGTCTTGAAAACCACGAATAATCGTTCATGATAGGCCATTTTGTGAAGGATTTTGTAAAAGTTATCATATTGCAAGTTTGATATTTTTCCTTAAAATTAGTGCGCATAAAAGGACTCCATGTGGAAGGATTGCATTTTTTACTTTTTATTAATTTTGTTTCATTTTTTTCAAAATGGGTTCTAAATGGTCGACATGGATACATAGCAAGGGTTTTAATCTTTCAAAGCTATGAGTGGTTTTTCTATACAATGACTACTTCTGCACCTAAAAATGTATTTGTTTGAATTTTTAGGACCAAACTAGAACACACTTGTGTGTCTCTTCGTCTGCAGCGGCGGCACACCGATGTCGTCGTGTAGACTCTGCTGTGGGATGTCATTTTTCCACTTTTGGACGCACATTGGTGTTGCGGGTGGACATTGGTGTAGTTTTGTGATGGTTTTGATCATGTGATACAATGATATTCGCCTCTGCGAAGTGGTCTGTCCGAGCCCCACGCGGTGGGTTTTTCTTATGGCGACATTGGTAATGATCCTCATTGGGTTTTGGCTTGGAGACTCTTTGAGGAGGTGGCTATGATTCTATGATTGGTGGGTTCTATTGGCTGCTCTTCTCGACGATGTGATGTGTTTTGGTGGCATTGGCAGCACACCGGTGTCTGTTATGTTACCTCGGCTGATCAAGTACTTCAAAGGCGTCGATAGATCACCTCGTCAAGCTTGTCAAAGTTGCTCACTAAAGGTTGTGTTTGCCGAGAGGTTCGGTTGGGTGTGTTGTGCCAACCTCTGCATCGTGCATGTCTCCGTTTTGTTGTAGTATCTATGTTCTCTTTGTTCTTGGCTCTTTTTTCCCTTATGCCCTATACACCAGTGTAATCTTCTCTCCTCCTGTACCCCATGTAATTTTCACCTGTAAGAACAAGGCCCTACCAAGGTACTTTCAAGTGGAATGCAACAAGCAATAGAGAATCTTTCCTCCTGTAGATCTCGATTTTTTTTTTTGAAAACTACATTTATAAGTTTTGAAAAAATTTGAATAAGAATTATGTATGTGGTCAATGATGCATCCCACAAGCATGCAAAATCCCATGTGAAATTATTTGTTTTATGGACTACACAAAAATGACAAATCTTGTATATTTTCGAGATTTGAAAGTATGTATAATAAGAATCACACGTTTGTCATTTTTATGTAGCTCAGAATATTAAGTATTTCAAATTAAAAGTTTGCACGGTTGTGGAATACATCATTAACAACATGCAGGAGTTTTTGTTTTCCAGATTTTTAAAAACATGTAATATGGTTTTTAATATTTAAAAAATAAAGGAATCACTGGAGCTAGCAAGAAATCTCCACCCAATGTTCAATAGCCCCGCCAGTCCTGCAGCAAATCAAAAGGTGGTTGGGGGTGTGTCTATATTTGCCAGAAATGCAAGGTTAGCGTTGAAGCAACCATCCAACCATAAACCTCCATCCATCACTCATCACATTCTCGTTCTCTTGCCCAAAACAGGCAGCTCTGCTCACTCAAAAGTGACCCATATGCATCTCTCATACTGTCATACACATACCAAAGGATCCTTCTGAACCCATCTCTTCTCTTGCACAAACCCCAAGCAAGATCCGTCTATCACGCTGCTTTGCTTCTACATGTCCACTCTGAAACTCCAAAGTCTACCTTCCTTTCCTCACTAAAATAAAGCATCTGTCGCTGACTCTCCACGTGCTGTGAGATCTCTATCTCTTCTCATGTCTGATCCCATGTTACATATGTTTGACCCT
Organism: Puccinellia tenuiflora; assembly: GCA_012064385.1. Classification (NCBI taxonomy): domain Eukaryota; kingdom Viridiplantae; phylum Streptophyta; class Magnoliopsida; order Poales; family Poaceae; genus Puccinellia; species Puccinellia tenuiflora. The sequence goes on along the minus strand of QRDG01002465.1, from coordinate 1,345,938 downwards.
GCAAAGTAGTTTTACTAGTCCAGGAGGGATAGGAGCAGGGGAGAGATGAAGCTGATACGCAGGATCAAGAAGGGTTACAGGGGGAAGAAGGGCTCATCGGCTCCCTTGCAATCCAGTGGAGCTGTTGATGGCGGAGCTACCTCGGCCAACAGTAGGCAAGTAGCGCCTGATGACGTCCTCCAGGTTGGAACCACAACTACAGGCTATGGTAATGTTATTTTTCTTCTTCTTTTTCCTGGCCATGTATGTGTTTTTAGATCAGTAGGTCTAGATCACTGAGCCTCTCCATTTGTTGTTCGTGAGAAGAGGCTAGAAAGCGTGGCTCATGTTTTGAGTTGAAAATCTTGCTAAAGGAAGATGCATATTGATCACGTATCTACTGTTCGCCATTAGGTAATTAGATATGGCGGTTTCTAGATAAAATCGTAGATCACAGCGACATTTGTTTTTACTTTCTTGATCACATCGATCCCATCTTCCAACAGGGCTTTCCAACGTAAGTTCCTTGTTTTAGACTTCAGTACTTCACTCGATAAGGGTATGATCCTAGAAAATATCCCCTTGAGCAAATCACATTGAAAAGGGGACCAATACACATTGCATCCCAAGTTTAACACCCGGAATTTCAGGAAGAGTGGTATGAATGAAAAACAATAATGTAATTACACACACGTGGCACCACAACTAGCTGGCACCTGCTTGGTTTCATTGATCCTCTTAAGACAAACACCGTACCAAACATTTAAGTTTCAACAGAGACATGATATAATATTCAAAGTTTCAAAGAAGAAAACAGAGTGATATATGTGACTATCCAACTATCAACACAACTTCGTTGAGTCGTCTTAAGCTTCACTTTGGCGCAAATATATGTTAATAATGTTCAACCATCAGTTTGTGTGTTCTTCAGGAGGAAATGGCCCAACACTAGCAAAGAGTAGCCAAGACATAATCAGGTTAGGAAAATAAATAATGAAGATTATTTGCATATGTGCAATTCAACAAAAATATTTTGTGCCCTGCTAAAGGAAGGCACGCCAAGATTATTTGCATATGCTGGCAGTTCCCTAGACAAAATGTTGGAGCTGTTAAAATGTTGACATTTCCGTGCATCTCTTAATCATGCTAGAAAGTAGGGAGCATGCACGATTCCTTTTTATGACGAAGGAGAAGAGAAATCGCAGGAACATGGGCCGGCCTCCAGCATAGTTGTTGTCTAGTGGCTGTTTGAGCTATTCTCATTATGGTCATCATTACGTTCCAACCGAATTGTCATCCTGATTCAGTTATCCATCGCTTTCCAAGTGTAAAATAACCCAAGTGCCTGCTTCACCTGTGCATGCAGCTAGCAGCAGAGACGAAGTATTCTTTGAAGCGTCTCCTTGGTTAGACTCGGACTGTGAAGATGATTTCTTCAGTGTAAATGGAGGTAATGGGGAAACCTCACACGATCCGTCAAACAAACAAACAAAAACTTTTTCAAATGATTTCTCCACGTTTTTGTATCACAGATGCTACACCTGCAAGAACATTCAGTTCAGCTGCAAGCAACCAGGCCACACCATTTGGACCTCAAGCGCTGCCAACGCTCGGGGCGCTTCTCAAGGCTGAGCCCCTGATACCGCCTGCACAGACGAAGCTCTGTGACCTCCTTAAGGAGAAGCAAGAGGCCATGGATGACGGTGACGACCTCTCCAGGGCCGGGTCTTCTGTTGGCGGAGACGAAGCGGGCCGGTGCTGCATCCCTCAGTTTGCACGTGTTGTCAGCTACAAGGAGAGGAGGAAGGGAAAGTGAAATGACGACGACGGTGGGTCTGCTGTACTCTGTAGGATCATCGGTTTACTGAGACGGAGTTCCTTCGATTTCCTGTCCACACGGGGAATGTCGAGTTGCCTTATGGAACAGTCGCAACAAACAGTTTGGCTGTCCGAGTGTACATAAAACAGGCTTTACATCATGGTACCGCGAGGTTTTTTTGTTTTTTTTTGTTTTTTTTTTTGTTTTTTTTTTGAGAAACAGCAAGAGGCTATTCGATGGATACGCATAGGTATGTTAGAATAAGGACAAAAAGAGATCCGGCAGGCGACTATAAGGCCTGCCATGTCACCAAAAGTCTTTTTAAAGACTGGTTATGTATAATGGATTGGCTCTTAGGTAGGTTCACCTGTGATTTAATTAAATATTTAAGTAGTAATCTTGCAAGCCCGTGCCGCCGTACGAGATTAGGAGAAAAACCGAGGTGTCGGCCTAGCCTAGCTACATGGCATGCATGTGAGTTGCTTCTCTTCGTGGGATGTGATGTAGCCGGGCGGTTGATGAAGGGTCCGCTCTGCTCTCCTTTCTCTATCTTTCACATTGTATTTTAGTTACATGGCAAATGCTATAGTCTGATGACACGGAATTATAATACTTACTCTTACACGCCAGAAAGTTACCCAATGGTTAAATCTTGATCAAGAAAGATGATTTTTGTCTTATACTCTCGAGAGTTCAATTTTCCGCTTCAGTATGGTCCAAATCCGACCGAGTAGAACATTACTGTGCACACATAAAAACATGCGGAAACACGACACAACGCGATAATAAACGGGCCACAGTGGGCCGTGCCAGGCCGTGTGCTGACCGGGCCAGCCGTTGGCCACCTATAGCTGAAACCCGCCCAAGAGTGCCTGCCAAACGGCCCACTCGTGGTTTCGGGTGATTTCAGGTTCGATCGGGATAATACACGACAAACCCTATGAAAACTCCTTTGTCAAACAAGTCTCTAGGGAGGGGATTAACCGTAGTACTGAACAAGTCCTTAGGAATAATTATTTATCGGTCGCTTAATTAAATAGCAAAATTAGAACGAATACTATTGTTCAGGAAAGACCGTATTTTCTATGCACATACCCAGACGCTTTGTATCTTGTATTGTGCACCCGTAAGGATGGCAATGGGTAGGGTATGGGCAGGGTAGAACAATACCATACCCATACCCATATACGTCGTGGGTACAAAACCCTACCCATACCCGTACCCATGGGTATAAAGTTTTACCCTTACCCATACCCGGTGGGTATCTTTACCCGTTGGGTACCCATTGGGTAGATAAACAATGCACAATATTTCATAGTCTATTGTGCGCCGCCACATTATAATCGTGTCATCTTACTCTCTACTGACCCATAGTCTTCCTGTCCTACTCCTACTTGCCACCGACCCCCCGTTGCTGAAGAAATAGAGAAATGAGTGGAGGATCTGAAGGTTGAAGATGGAGATCAGTGGCACATTTTCTTAATGGGTAGGGTTTGGATATACCCATGGGTATATGATTATACCCATATCCTACGCGGAACTTGATGGGTAGGGTATGGGTGCTGCCTATGGGTATAAAAATGTGCCCATACCCTACCCATATGGGTACGGTACCCGCGAGTACCCGTACCCATGGGTAAAATTGCCATCCTTATGCACCCGCGTGAATACATGCCCTTACCCGCACACGCGAAAGACGTGGCCTGAGCCTCCTACAGAATAAGAGCCTATGGGGGAAGTAGAAAGCCACCACGAATCCCACGACGAAGCCCGTCGCTGCACCGATGCTGGACGCATCATTGATCCTACGCAACCTCACCCAAATCTTGTATCGCTTTTGTGTTTTATTTCTTTTGAGATAGTGTGATTGCACTATTTAATCTAAAAATAGTTGCGGCCTCCCATTTATTGTAAGTCTAGTGTCTTCTCGTTTGTCCTAACCCTTTCCATCAGTTTAGAATTTTGGTCTAGTTGGCTAGCGCATCAATTCAATATATACAAGTCTAAGGCCGAAACCCAACCAGCATTCCACGCCGATGAACTTGATAACATATGTGTACGTGTGTTATCACGTATTGTTTTGTAACGTGTTGTATATGGAAATATAGGGTAGTTCTGATTCTATTCTAACTCCTGTAATCTGTAAACAGCTAACCCACATATATATGACATACGATACCACGCCTTGAGTGCGTTGAGTATCTCTCCTATACTATTGTTTTACATGGTATCAGCCAAATATCGATCCTAAACCCTAGATGGCGTCTTCCGCCGCCCTCGCCTCTTCTTCCTCGACAGCCCTCTCGACGACGCTGATGCCGTCCCTGTCCACCAGCACGTCATCATCCTCCAGCTCCTCCCCTATCAACTTCACCAATCTCATCACCATTAAGCTCTCCCCCACCAATCATCTGTTTTGGCGCGCCCAGGTTGTGTAGCGCCCCGACCCCGGAATTATACAGAGAGGCTATGTAACCCACAGGCTATGCTACACAATCGAAGGGCAATGGGATTACCGCTCCCACGCAACACTTCGATCATGCCATAAACACTGGCATATCTATCAATGCATAATAAGGAGATCAAGACTGTGGAACAACTGGCACATCACAGACTCTAAGACACAAGAGATCATAGTTCAACTCATATAGCGAGAAAAATAGCAAATTACACAACAGAGGTCACAGACCCAACATTACAACAAGCGGAAGCAAATATAGTTGTCTAAACAACAAGATCCAAATTATGGCCTAAGAGGCCTACAAATAACAATCCCAGCCAGCCTGTTCCATGACGTCCCAAGCTGCTACCTGGGAACCCCAGACTACTCGTCGATGTCAGCAAAGAACCCGCCTTCCTGTTCGGTGACGTCCTCCTCTGAAACAAGTAATAATCAACAAAAAAGAGACTAAGTACGACGTACTCGCAAGGTTACTATGGCGATATAGGCCCAATGCTGATTGGCTCTAAAGCTGTGTAGTAGTTGTTTTGCATAAAGCTAGTTTTCCTTTTAAGAAAATGACTCATGACATCGACTATTCAGAAGGTTTTCACAAGGGGATAAGATAGTAAACTTTCATTTTCGGTTCACCTTGAACCAATAGTAGCCAGAATCCACCACTCATCTCCACCAAGGCACTCCCTCGAATCACCCTCGAGGAAATGAACCTTTTTAACACATGTTGCCAAATTTTAATTAATGTTCATGTTTTCTATGAGCTAATCCGCCTTTCCCAAGATTTGTCCATAACCGTGGACACGGCTTTTCGAAAAGATTAAACCCTGCAGGGGTGTACTAATTTACCCATTGGTACCGTCCGGCTCGCCTGTTTAGCTCTCTTCCAGGGAAAGCTGGCAAGTGGGCGCGGTTAAAACTTTACCTCGCATGAGACTATCCAAGGATCATCGTGACGACATGACAAGTTTATCCAGGCCTATTTCAGCCCCCTGCCCCCATCGCCACATCCTAAACACCACCACCCTATTCATCGCGCCTTCATCCACCTGCAACTCACACGCAAATGGAACGCGCAAACTAGAGGACCCTTGGATACGCCCGCACAAGTTATTGGGTCAGTAAGGAGCCCATACTCCCACCAATGGAAGCATGCTCGGTTCTTGGTTCTAGCTAAAAACACTCTCAGCCTAGGCGACAAGAATGAGGCAAAACACCACCCCCGATGGAAACTCATCCAAGCCTTTAAGCATTTTATTATTTACCACAAGTCTCCACCTTGTCCGAACATTCCATCAATTTCATATTCATGGAAATAATTACCGGACAACTAAGCATTTGACTAAGCATGGCTAAGCATAGCTAAGCATAAAGTACAACAGATATAATCTTTAACTCAGGCCAACACATCAAACCTATGGTTAGTAGGAGGGGAGACATGTAATGGTTTAGGGAACATGCAATTCATAGGTTACTCTATAGTTTGACCAAAAGTTGACATTGGAATCAAATTCAATATTATGGTGGAGAAAATACTTGTATAAAACAATAGGATGACATATGCCAAGAAGGCTAGGTTATCTCTTGCCATGGTTGGCACTATAAAGATATAAGGCTTCGGGGAAAACAGGATCATTGACTTGTCGCTCCATACTCCATTGTCGGCCTTCGGTGTTGTCGCTCTCCACATCGGGCTCATCTCGATCTCGAATCGTGTTCTACCGAGAGGAAGCAAACACCGAAAAGAACAGAACAATCAACACATACAGAAGTGCAATGCTGATGCATGTAAAATGCATACATGAACTTTGCACTATAATACTTATATTTCATTCATATTTGCATCATATAAGGGGTATATTACTGTTATTTAATGATTTTTGGTAATTAATAATGATTTCCCCTTTTTATGGAATTAATCCTGCGCAGGCAGAAAACCCCTCTTTCTTTTCTTATTTATTTCAGGGCCTTAACGGCATCATAATGAGCTGCAAATTTATGGGGATCATTATTTTTGAAGGAGGAAGACCTAGAAGCGAAGGAAGCAAGCAAACGGAGGCCGGAGGGGCGAAAGAGGGTGCCCCACGTGGCCAGGTACAGGGGCCGCGTGGGCCCACCTCTTTTGGCCCTCGTGGCCCCGTTTGCGACGATCCTTCTTCCTGAAGCTTCCTCGTGACCTAAAAACGCCTATATAAAGAGCCCCCCGACGTTTTTCAGAGAGAGAGCCGCCACACGAGAGAAACAAGAAACAGAGACCAGGAGGCTACAGATTGGAGGGGGGAAACTCCGGCGGAGCGCTGCCGGAGAGGTCTCCTTCTTCTCCATCGACATCTCCACCGTCTCCATGATGAAGAGGGAGTAGTCCACCTCTGGACTATGGGTTTGTGGCAGTAGCATATGTATCTCTCTCTCTCTTGAGCTTCACTAATTAGCACTGTATGAGCTGCTGAACATGATTACGGTCATCGTTGTATTACCTTTGTGGTGGATCTTTTTATGAGTTAATATATGTTGAGATTGCAATGTTTATTTCAGTTATGAAAATAGATGCATATTATGTACCCCGTTCTTGTATCCTTGTTTTGATCAAGCATGTTTATGAGAGCGTGTGAGGGGGAACGTGTACATTAGTTGGAGTAACGGGGGTGGTGATGTGATAAGCTGACAACTTAATATCGCGATCCATTGGGTGTTTACCTTACTTTGTTGCCTCACTATGGATAAACCAAAATACCATGTTGCAAGGTATGAGGAGTGACAAGCCTCTACCTATGACTAGATCCAACATTTTCTTATTTTCAGTTCATGTCATTAATCTTAAGGCTATACTCTGAGTCATCTTAATTACTGAGGTGTTATGATTTAGTTCGCATCTTGGTGGAGTATAAGTGAGACTAATAATCAAAAGGTCTCTATGTTAGGACGTGATGCCCATATAATTAGTAACATGTCATTAAACTTGTTTGCAATCTCATATGTTAATCCTATGTCTACTTATTTACCACACTATATTAAAAAGAGAGTGCATGTGTGAAACCATGAACCCCGGTCCATTTTTAATCATAAGAAACAACTTTCCAACCACTTTTAAGCATTTTCTACATTCAGTCATTTTAATATCAGAAAATACAAAAACACTTTTATTCATTGCATACACATATAAAAACCCCCAAAATATCATCCATCATCATTACTATCATCCTTGCATTACTACTTACCACCATTGCATATTTATTTACTGTTTTGCATTCATTATTATCTTAATATCATTCTCACACCTTGTGCTTGACAACCACTTGGTGAGGTTGAGGGCACAAAGCAATCTACTTTGTTTGCAGGAAATCTAGAGAAGGATAAGGAGATAAAATCCCCACTACTGATTCCCCGAGAGTTCGATATTAAACCCTCGAGTCACCCTCGTGGGGAAAAGACTTCCACTTCTACATACTCTGCACGTGGAAGCTCAACCTATCCCATATATTATTTTCCTTTCAGGGTATCAAGAGTGATTGGTGGCGTAGTTGAGGGAGAAACACTCTCATCAATTCCGTCATCAAATGCGCAAACACATGATGACATGACATTTCAATGCATTTCTAAGGTCTTGAACATGACCACCAGTTAAATGGGTTCCCGAATACAATTATTGCAATTGACCACATATTTAAACTTAGTGTATTAGGTTATTTCCAAAATAGGATCAGTACTAAGATGTGATGCCAACATGCATGAGGATGATGTTAACATGTAGGTATTGTCTTACTGATCATTTTGATACTTCGTTTGCAATTTTCCAATTATCGATGATTAAATGGTGAATTAAATGATTATTCAAATTTAATTCTTTTAACCATTTCAAGAATAATCATCAAAGGAAAAGTTGTTGTCATGATGTGAAATTAGCATAACTAGTTAGCCTTTGCTTTACTGATCAATTTGGTATATCATTTGCAAGATTTGAATTAATATTGATTAAGTTATGATTTTAACAAGTCTTAACTAGTTGGGTCGGTACTACCGGCTAACAGCCCGGTAGTACCGGTCTGGTCGGTTTCCGGAGTTACTTCCGGAATAAGACAGGGGGTATCTAGTACCGAAATAGCGCACGGTCGGTACTTCCGGCTAAGAGCTCAGTAGTACCGGTCATGTCGGTACTTTCGGTAAAACTTCCGAGCTACTTCCGGAAATTAAAAGAAACGTCCAGTATCGAAACCATTCACGGTTGGTACTTCCGGCTAATACAGCGGTACTACCGACCAAACATTTTGACTGGGCCGAGGCCACGACCGGCGCGCGCGCGCGGCGGTGACCGCGGCCGGCGACGAGCACGCGCTCGACGAGAAACGACACGCGGGGATGGGCTACAGGGCCCGCTGGACGCGCCGTTCTACGGGGAACGAGATGCGGGCGGCGCCGCTAGCTCTTGGTCGCCTGAGCGGCGAGGACGACGGCGACCGGCGGCGGCCCGTGGTGGTCTACGGCGACGGCGCAGAGCGAGGGAGGGAGGAGGAGAGCGGGGATGTCCCGGAGGACCAGCAGCTCACCAGGAGCACGAAACCGCAGACGGCGAGGCGATGGGAGGTCGGACGGTGACGATGGCGTGCTCGAACGGCGGCGGCCGGAGGCGGAGAAGACCGGGACGGCGGCGTCGATTCGAGCGACCCCGGGACGATTCCTTGGACCAGCGGGTAGAGGATGGCGAGGCGGAGACTTTGGTGCGCTTCGATCTGCTCCGGGCGGCCTCAAACGTCGGCGGCGAGCTCGGGCAGGGTCGCGGCCATGGCGGAAGCAACGGGGGAGAGGGAGCGGGGAGGGAGCAGGTGAGCGAGGGGAACGGGTGGGTGAGGCAGGTGGGCGTCGTGTGGCGTCCTCCTTATCCACCGAGGGGGACCCGGCAGCGCGGCGCGGGCGGCATGGCACGGCGACAGGGCGGCATGGCGGCACAGTGCCGCCACTGTCGCCACAGGGAAGATGGCCCGTCGGTACTTCCGGCTAAGCCCGGTAGTACCGACTAATCCATCTAAAACCAGAGGCTTGCTATAATTAAATGAGGCACTTAAACCTTTTTGAAAATTCTGGAAAAATTCAAGTAGGCTCCCCATAACATTTAGGAGCTCCACAAAAATTTGTGCTCCAAAATAAAATGTTTTGAACAACAATTGTTCATAGTGTTTAAATAGGCAATTTTTGATAAATTCCAAATGTGCTCTTTATTTTACTTTAGCTATTTATTTGGGGCACTTAAACAATTCATAAAATTATAAAAATATTTATGGAGGATCCCAATAAAATAATGAAGAGCCCCATAATTTTATTTCAAAATTTTGAAAAGTTGAACTTGGTTTCAAATTCGAAAATGATTTAAACCAATTTTGAATTCTCAATTTTATTTCTTTGCTTGGCAAGAAATTGCCTTTGACAAATATTTATTAAATGTATTCTTGGAACTTCCTGGACAAATTGGAAACTCAAGAATAATTTGTTTTGCCAATTTGAGCAATGTATTTGGTTTGGAAATTTGGGAAGGGTTTTGTTTCCTTTGTTTTAATAATTTCCAAGTGTTGCTTTATTTAACCTTAGCAATTTAAATATGTATGCCATGATGCAAGTGCAAAGCAAAAGTGAAAATTTGGCTCATATTTTAAGGTACCAAACTGGGGCTGTTACAGGTTGTGTCTCACCTACGGAGCAATCTCCTCCATGGTTATGTTGATGGAACGTATCCCTGCCCGCCGACTCATCTGAAGGTGACTCCTGTGACGGGCGGCGATGCTGTTAGTCAAGAGAATCCTGCCTATGTGGCATGGGTTCAACAAGATCAAGCTCTTCTCTCGGTGTTCCTCTCTACGTTGACACTCGAGGTCGCCGGGATGATCATGTTTGCTGCTACCTCCCATGAAGCTTGGACCACTATTGAGAAGAGCTTTGCGTCGCAATCTCCAGTGCGTTCGATGCAGCTTTGTGACCAGCTTCGCGAGACCAAGAAGCTAGACTCCTCGGTCGCCGTCTTCTACAACAAGATCAAGGTCATATCTGACACGCTGACCTCAATTGGTCAGCCCCTACGTCCGGAGGAACGTCAATCTTATATTCTTAACGGGCTGGATGAAGACTATGATTCGTTGGTTGAGGTTGTGAAGATGCGTGACACGCCGATGCCTACTCATGATCTCTATGCACACATACTGTCTACGAAGCAACGTATGGAGGGGCGTCGGTCCTCTGCTCAGCATATCCAATCTGCCAATCTAGCCAAGACGGGTGGTGGGAAGAATTTCCGTCCACCGACTTCTGGTGCTATCTCATCCTCACCACGTCCTGGTCCTCCGCCGCAGCCTCGCTCCAGTTCTGCATCCGCGCCTGGTGGCAGCTCTAGTTATGGTTATGCTCCCTATGGTCGTGGTGCTGGCCGCGGCTCAATTGTCTGTCAGTTGTGTGATGCGCCTGGTCACATGGCAGCACGCTGTTTCAAGCGTTTCAACAAGAGCTTCTTGGGTGTAGGCAACAACGACCGCTTCCTTGACCGCCAGCTAGCTCTCGCCAATCATGTCTACACCGAGCCTCAAGGACAGACACCCTCGCTTCCCGTCGATCCTCACTGGTACATGGATACTGGTGCGACTGAGCATCTTACTGGGCAACTGGAGAAGCTGAACACGCAGGAGCCTTACCACGGCAAGGATCAAGTCTACACCGCCAACGGTGCAGGTATGCGCATATCTCATGTTGGTCAAGCAATCCTTCCCACTCCTTCGTCTAAACCACTTTATCTTCGTAATGTTCTCCATGTTCCCAGTGTCACAAAAAATCTGTTATCTGTCCGTAGGCTTGCTTATGATAATCATGTTTATATTGAGTTCCATCCTAACAGCCTTTTTGTTAAGGATCTTCTCACGGGGGCAATCATCCTTAGAGGACGGTGTCGGGGTGGCCTTTACACGCTTGATGCATCTTCTGGTCACCGCCTTAAACAAGTCTTCTGCGCTCTTAAAGCTTCGTCTGCTCAGTGGCATGCTCGTTTAGGGCATCCTGCATCCCAAGTTGTTCAGCATGTTCTTCGTCGTCATCAACTTCCCTCGGAGTCCAATAAATTAGTGTCGGTGTGTGATGCCTGTCAGCAAGGCAAGAGTCATCAGTTGCCCTTTTCGCTTTCGAGTCATGTAGTTCATGCTCCTCTCGAGCTTATTTATTCCGATGTGTGGGGTCCTGCCCAAACTTCTATCAGTGGACACAATTTCTATGTTAGTTTTGTGGATGCTTATAGTCACTTTACATGGTTATACTTGATCA